>APFE031615946.1:18542-49176 GCA_000404065.3 Pinus taeda
GATTTGGCTTCATCACTTGGAAACTTCTATGGAATGGTGGCAAACTACTTCCCATTCAAGGAGATTCGAAGCCAAACCATCCTCACTTAACTTGGATGAAGTTGGTGAATGAGTTGGATAGAACTTTCGGAGGTGATTAGTTCAAAACTTTGCCCAAAAAGGTTGGCGCGATTGTGACTCTGGGATAGAGTGCTAATGGCGCGCCCCTTTTATAGGAATTTCCCCATTGGCGCGGGCATAACACAGTGGACCAGCGCTAATGTAAAAAGGGTTATTTTTAAGGGCAAAGAGCAGGAGATGTCTTCAAGGCATATGCAGCTCATGTTCAGAGGTGAATGATGCAAGTGATTTCAAGTCTTGTCACTTCTCACAAGTCCCGTAATGAGTCCTCCAAGATGCAGGAGAGGGGTAACAGGGACGGTGACAAACGGTGACAAATTACTGTGTAACAGGGCTCATAAGATTTTCATTATCTTCTATGCTGACTAGCTTTGGTACAAACTCTGATATGTCCTCCTCACTCCCATCCCTTTCTGCACCAAGAAGATTCTGAAAATGCTTCACTGCAGCTTCCTTGATTTGGGCAAATCCTTTACATACCTGTCCATTAGATGTGGTGATTTATGCTATATGGTTTCGGGAAAGACGAGCCCTATACTATCTATGAAAATATGTGGTGTTTCTATCCCTAGCTTTAAGCCACAGACTGCGAGACTTTAAGTGCCAATACTCTTCCTCGCTTTTGAAGGAGCAATATGTTTTCCTTTGTGCAGATTCTTCTTTGTCTAAGTCCATGGGAGAAATATCATTCTCTTCCAATTCAAATTGGATTTCTTCCAGCTGAAGGACTGCCTCTTTCCTCTGAATGGTGGGGGTATTCATAGATTTCCTTATCCATTCTTTTAGGGCCTTCTTTGCATTTTTCATTTTTTGCTCCCACACAAAGCTTGGGGAGCCTGAGACATCTATTCTCCAAGCTGAATGAACTGTTTCAAAGAATCCTTCTCTTCCTGCCCAGAGAGGACTGAAGTGAAAGGGGAAAGGACCTAAATCTTCTTCTTCTTTTAGGCAAAGAAGAATTGGTTTGTGGTCCGAGGCGAGTTTTGGAAGAATCTTGATGAAAACTATTCTTTTGTCCATCATTATAGAGCTCCTGATGAGGAATCTGTCCAGCCTTGCTGATATGTGGTTTTCTCCTATTTTGTTGCTGGTCCAGGTATATTATCCTTTCACTAGCTTGAAGTCTACTAGGTCCCACTGTAGAATCAGATTTTCCACTGTGGAGAGAAAAGGATCTCTTGAGGAGGTCCCTCCTCTCTTCTCTTTGGGATCTAGAATTATGTTCAGGTCGCCTCCTATAACTATATTCATAGGATTAAGACGCTCTAAAAAGTCAGAGAGTGTCTTCCAACACTCTTTCTTTTCATCATAGTGTACAGGGACATACATGTTAAACAAAGATAGGATGAGGTTGCTTTCAGTGTGACGCAATTCGGTGTATATCCAATGTTGGGTCTCAAAGGATCTCTCTAACAAAAAGGAGTTTTTTTTTACCAGAATGTACCTATTCCTCTAGCCAAGCCTCTAACACTGACAACCTTTCCAGAATCAAATTTTCATTTTGTATTACTAGTATTTAGAAGGATCTCCCCTTCTATTTTTGTCTCTTGGAGCATGAGAATGTCTATGGATTCCATTTTCAATAAATCTTTAATGGCCTCTGCCTTAGTGGGATTACCCAAACCGCTGCAGTTCCAAGAGACCAACTGCATCATTTACCACTTGTTGGGGTAGGCCCTCCTCCCTTGGGGACCCTTGGTCTGGTATTCCTCCCGAGGGTCATCTCAATGGTAGCTTGACTGCCAAGGGTTTTTTTGTCTTTCTGACTCTTCTTCCCTGGTTTCCTTGTTTGATCTCCTTCCAACTCTTTTTGATGGCCTTTCGAAGGTCTCATCATCTGATGAGACCGTGTTTTCTATGTTCTTCTTCTTTTGTTTGATTATATCAGCATATGGAGGAGAAGAAGTGTTACTTGGGGTTGGGTTTGGAGTGTTACTTGGCCCTAAAGTGTCGGTATTGTTTAGCTAAGAAAGATCTTCCTGCTCTGCCTCTAGAGGATCTGAGGGTGATTTGAGAGATTCAAAGGGAATTTTGTCCTCCACGATGCTAATGGTTTCCTTGCTTCCAGTGTTTTGATTGCTTGCAGTTTTCTTGCCTTGCTTTATTCCCTGTCTCTTTGGCTTTATTTTTGTTATTCTGCTTGCTACTTACTGTTTTCTTTGCTTGTTTCCATTGTTCGCCTTTTTCTTTCTCTGATGTCTCCTCATTTTTTTTTTGCAATATCTTGCATAATGCGCGTATTTGTAACAGTTTCGACACTTAAAGGGTAATTGTTCATAGTCGAGCTCTTGGATGTGTGTCCAATCCGCCACCGAAAGTTTGATTGCTTCAGGTAGCCCGACTTCTAGATCGACCTCTACACAGATGCAGGTGCAGGAGTGTTGATCCTTCCTCGGTGCCTGATCTATGTATCTTCCTAGGGCATTTCCAATGGATTGTAGCGAGTGCTGACTCCAGCAATGGAGGGGAAGGTGCAGGAGACGCACCCAAACATGTACAACCGTGGGCATGTCTTGTGCTGGATCAAAGTCTGGGGACCAGACCCATGAAATATGGCCCATTTCTGAAGATCGGGCTTCTGTCATCTACGTTATCAAACATGAAAACAAAGAACCCTTTGCCTACAAAGTGGATTTTTATTCCTTCCTTAACCAGTGGTATCTAGTTTCGTTTGACCCAATCTTCTACTGCTTTCGGAGATGGCCATAACCCTGTGAACTGACCGATGAGGCCTCTTTCGGCTAGGTTTAACGCAGTTTTGCAAGTTTCTTCCACCGACAGAGACACCGTAGGGATATTTTCTAGTTTTTTAACAAACTTTTGCTGAGAAGCAAATGTCGGCCGTTTCTTTACAGCAGCAACAAGTGATCTGAAGGCATCGATATCAGAAGGTGGGAGAGAGCCGCTTCCATGATCCATAGCGAGGATCACACGATGAAGAACAAGATCAGAAGCTAGGTTCCCATGCGAAAACACAGGACCAAAATCCTTTGAGAAATGAAGACCGAGCAAAGTAGAGCTGACTCGGTGTGCCGTGCCTCCGACCTAATGCGTCGCGCCCCTCCTTAGCACCGCGCAAGTTCAAAATACCCTGATGCATCGTGCCGGCAGGGCGAAGCGCCGCGCACAACAGCCTGTCGAAGGCAAAAACCCTAAAGATATAGAGCCGAGACAATCTTGAGTCTAATTCATTACTAGAGAATGAAATTTTTCGGATGATAGAGATTTAAACTCTTACAATATTCTAGAATATTTTTAGTAGCATACTCAAAGCAATTGTTGAGATTCATTTCCAAAGTAGTTATGACATTTTTCATATTTTAATTAAATCACTTCATAAGATTTTTTTTTAATTAATTAATTACACCGATGGAAAAGATGTAATGTCTTGTTAAACATTTTGACTCATTGAAATTACACAAAACTAAAAATAAAAAAATTAGTAATTATAATTATTAATAAAACATTTTGACTTGCTGGAATTATATAAAAAATAAGATAAAATAAATAAAAAAATTAAAATTATAATTAAATTATAACTTATCAATTAAACTACCCTAAATCCTTGTCAACTCCACATTTCTTAAGATGCAAAGTGCAAACTTGTTTTCTAGTGAAAAGAGACTTGATTTTTTTTAGTGCTTGGTAGATCAAGAAGCTGTCTTTAGTGGGATTTTTTGGACTTTTGAGGTGAAATCTTTATTTTTGTTATTTAAAATGGTTTTTTGACTTCGATTGTGCACGGGTTACACATCAAGCTTGTGATTTCAATAAATTCCTGCCGGATTTTAGAGAAATTAAATTGGAAAAACCCACCAGACGTTACACAACAAGCTTGTGATTTCAATAAATTCCAGCAGGGTTTTAGAGAAATTATAGTGAAAATACCCACTGGAAAAGCTTCCAAAAAATCTCACTAAAGACAACTTGGACCCTGATATTAAGATGAATCTAGGCTAGTTTTTGAGGTGAAATCTTGATTTTTGTTATTTAAAATGGTTTTTTGACTTTGATTGTGCATGGGTTAGGCATCAAGCTTGTGATTTCAATAAATTATTGTCGGATTTTACAGAAACTAGACTTGAAAAAACAACTGAAGGTTACCGGAGCTTACCCATAAGCTTGTGATTTCAATAAATTCCAACCGGATTTTAGAGAAATTAGACTGAAAATACCCACCGGAAAAACTTCCAGAAAATCTCACTAAAGACAACTCGCATCCAAATAAATCTACGCTAGTTTGATTCTTAATTTGATTTTTTATTTGTTGATAATCCATGAACATAGCTCATCTACAAAAATCTCACTAAAGACAACTCGCATCCAAATAAATCCTCGCATCCAAATAAATCTACGCTAGTTTGATTCTTAATTTGATTTACAAAAATCTCACTAAAGACAACTCGCATCCAAATAAATCTACGCTAGTTTGATTCTTAATTTGATTTTTTATTTGTTGATAATCCATGAACATAGCTCATCTACAAAAATCTCACTAAAGACAACTCGCATCCAAATAAATCCAAATAAATCTATGCTAGTTTGATTCTTAATTTGATTTTTTATTTGTTGATAATCCATGAACATAACTCATCTACAAAAATCTCACTAAAGACAACTCGCATCCAAATAAATCCAAATAAATCTACGCTAGTTTGATTCTTAATTTGATTTTTTATTTGTTGATAATCCATGAACATAGCTCATCTACAAAAATCTCACTAAAGACAACTCGCATCCAAATAAATCTACTGGCATCCAAATAAATCTAAATAAATCTACGCTAGTTTGATTCTTAATTTGATTTTTTATTTGTTGATAATCCATGAACATAGCTTATCTACAAATTTCTATGATAAAATGGGGCGTAATATCCATGATTAAGTATCATGTTCTATATTTTTCTATAATATATAAATATTATTTATAATTAATAAATAAATAATTTTAAATGAAACTCAAATTAAGTTATATACATCACACTTATTCACTATTTGAAATCAAATATTAAATATATTTTGTTCGAAAAAACTTAAAATAAATAAATAAATAAATTCTTTCAAATTAGTAAAATAATTCGTAAGCCTAAAATGTGTAAAAACCATTTAAAATCTGAATTTATCAAACCAACCACAATAATATTTAACCTACCCACATATTCATGAAATTTGAATGAAGGAAATTAACCATTCAGCGTCCGACCATAGTAATTGCCTCCGATCCCAGCGTTTTAGGCGCTGATAACAAACTTCACGGGCCCGTATTTTGAGCGTATAATTTCAAGGCCAAAATTTTGATTTGTTTTTCCCGCTTCGCCCAAATTTGGTCTATTTAATTTCATGTTGCACTATCTAATTTCATGTTGCACTCTGTTCTCCTGTGTTTCCCTCTGATTTGTGAGTTTCCCTCTGATTTGTGAAGTGATCAAGATGGAAAACGATACTGCTGCGAGTGGTGGCATGAACTTAAGGCTTCTTATCAACCAGAAAAGTGGGAAGATATTGTTTGCAGAAGCAGGTAAGGATTTTGTCGATCTTCTCTTTACCTTTCTCACCTTGCCAACGGGTTCTGTCATGAAATTACTTTCACCCCCAAAATTTGCAAAGAGAGTGGGCTGCCTTACCAACGTTTACAACAGTGTAAACAAGCTCCACTCCACGTTTATGAATGCCGATAAATCCCGCCTGCTAGAGCCTGATGTTATGTCTGCCGACTCTAATGAACTCCTTAAAGTACAGTCCTCTCCCACCAACTATTACGTTTGCGGTGCTCAGCTTAATCACGGTGGTAGTACGCACCATATGACCACTCAGGCGGGTGGCCACTGTGCATGCGGCCGAGCGATGAATTACCCAGTGCAATTACAGAAGCCCTGCAACGCAGTTAACAGCAATGACGGAGGAAGCAGCGCGGGAGGTTATGTGAAGGAGACGGTTACGTTCATTATCACCGATGAATTGGAGATCTCTCCGGCCTCAACCATCACCAGCATTAACTTGCTGAACAAGCTCAAAGTCGAAAATCTGTCGGATCTGGGGGAGAGAAATGCAAGTGTTGGTCCTGACGAGGTAAGTAGTTATCAGTTATTTAAAATAGTTATCAGTGTTAATAAGAAGTTGATCACAAAGTTTAAGGATAGTTTAAATGGTAGAGCTTTATTGGGAGGCTATTAGGTTATAATTTTCTTGATATCTTTAGAGTTAAACCTGATATATTAGGCCATTTTTTATGAAACTTATATAGATTAATGCCAATTTTGATAAATCTTATATAGATTATTGGCAGTAGACTTAGAGGGCACTCAGTAATCGCGAACCATAATTGCCTGAAAAAAAAGTTATCACAATTTTATGTTTCAGGCGCTGAGGCTGCTTTGGGCTTGTCTGGCCTCCACCACTCCTTTGGACGACGTTTTTGGCGGTGCGGGCTGCACATCTACTTAAAGGCTACTTAAAGGCTATGGCTGAATTAGGTAACAATCATCTCAATATTAGATTTCCAGAAGCATCTTAATATGTGTTTGCTTTATTAATGTTTGGATTTCAGGAAAATGCTGAGGTTGAATTTAACCTAAAAAATTATACATTTGTTGTTGCAGGGCGGAAGTACGGTTCAAAGTAACATAGGCTAGTAAAGGATTGGCAAATATGGTACACTATTTTGTTTGGCTTCTATTATTTGTAGTGTCAAATAATAGATATATAAGAAGAACTCAGCAGTGTACGTTAGTCTATGGGTTTAGGCTGAACTCATGCTGTTTGGTTTACATTTTGAATTCTGAGTCATCCTACTGAGATGCATTCTGTATTTTTTTCAATTTGTTATGGAACATCTAAAATCTTTTCATGCAGAACTAGGTTTCAGGGTTCAAAATACTGCTACATTGTCTATTTGAAGTAGTTGTGAGATGTATATTTAAACTGTGGTTGTGAGAGGTCTATTTTGATTGTGGGCAATACAGTAATCTTTTTCATTCATAATAGTCATTAGCTGTAATCACTTGTTAGCTGGTTAGATTAGCTTTGTGGGTTTTCATGTTAAAGAGTAAGATATTTTTATTTTAAAAGTTTTATGTAATTAACAATTAGCTTTGTGGGTTTTCATGTTTTTTTTCTCGTTAAAACTAGCTATTCTATTATAGTGTATGTACAGGAAAAATTACAGGCATTAGAGCAGTTCTTCCATGGCCAGTATTGGCACATTGGGTATCTTGAGATTGACACAGTAGCTCCCTTGCAGGGGCAGCATCGCTAAAATTCGCTGATTTCCCCAAAAAGTGACAGAGGCCGAGGCCACAATTACTTGACGCGCAACATAGCATAACAGCGTACGCATGGGCGTCTTTCAAAATTCGACACTGGACATACTAAGACTAGATATACTGAACAGACAAACTGACCGAGACAAGACCAAAAGAAAAACTGCAGGTGAACAAACAAAGTGACCTTAGTCGCCGACTCGAGCAAAAAGAAGAAGGTGGGAGCTGGAGCGTGCATCAGGGGTTCAATCATTGCCACGACGTTTGTCGCCGAGCCCATTGCCTCCGAGACCATCACCACCCGAACCTTTGCCGCCGAGACCTTCTCCACCGAGACCCTTGTCATCAATACCATCGTCTTCGAGATCCCCTTCGCCTGGACTGGTTTCCTCCATAATGGTGCGCCAGCCCATGCCCTCAGGAACTCCTTCCCACATGGCAGCCCACCTAGCCTTTGCGGTGTCTTGAGGCTTCTGCGCCTGAGGTTGGAGGGGGGTCTCCATAATCTCTTTCCCATGCGTAATTGATGGTTGCGGAGCAGGGCTTTCCAACCCAGTGCTATCTGTGGGTGGATCCCCCATTCCAGAAGGAGGCCTACTGTCATCTCCCTCAAGTGCTGTGGTGAAGAGGACAGAGAGGTGTGCATTAATCCCTTCGATGCTTTTGGAGCCTCCAAGACTGAATATGATTGAGCCAAACGCCGGAAGAGCTGGCTCTCCCTCGCTGGAGCTGCCCACCTCCGTGAATTGCCCAATTTGGAGGGGCCGAGCTCTTGCTCTTCTGTAACAGTAACAACAGCAACAATGGTGATGCTCATTCTCTGCCGGAGGGCGAGAGGATGAGCCTCTCCGAGAGCCTCTACCAGAGCCTCTTCTACAGGGCTGGCGCTCCCGTAGTCTAGCCATGAACCCACCTCCCAATTCTTTGAAATCCCGCGGTGAATTATGCCCATAGCTCCCAATTGGGACTCGCCACCACTTCCTTTTGAGTGTTGAAACCTCAGAGAGATCAGAAACCAGATTAGAGCCACAGAGAACCAGGAATATAGGTTGAAAGGGTAGCGAATCCTCCCTCTTCTGCAATTGTAATTTCTTGGAGAGCTCCGGCAGCTGGAGCTCGTCCGCTTCCCCTTCACAATGGTTTCTTTTCCGACTTGCCGCGCCATGAATACCAGCTGCGAGCCCTCGGTGGACGCGCTCCTTAACTGCGCACAGCCTCGCCATAAATTCACATTAACCAGCATTGAAAGCCCAAGCATCTGCATAAGCGGGATTAGTATTTGACGGCGATCCCTTAGTCTTAACTGCTTCCACGGGGCGGCACATGCAGGCCATGTGGCCCGTTCCTGCGTGGCAAGTTATCACCTGCATCCGGGGTGTGGGTTTTCATGTTAAAGTGTAAGATATTTTTATTTTAAAAGTTTTATGTAATTAACAATATTTGATGTGTGGTTTGATGGTGAGTCACATGCGCTTCGCTCTGGGAGACCTAAGTTCTCAAATCTTATTGAGTACAATAACCTGCTGTGGTGTTCCCCTTTCCTGTAAGTCTGCTCTCCTAAAATCATAGGAACTTAGTATACCCGACTTGCAGGTCGTTTAACTAACTAATTAGCGATTATAGCTTATTCGCCTATGTCCATCTGATTGCTGAATATTTTGCGAATCAGCGATTCATATAAGCTGAAATAAATAGAAAAGTTTAGGATATTCTTTAAGTATCCAAAATAATACCAAATAACACAAATTTGTTGGTTAAGTTTGTTGGGTAAGTATACAAAATTTGCAGATTTCAAAACTAAAGAGTGGTTGAAAAATAATTAAATCACCCAAACAGTTATTAAATAATTTATCCATCAAATGCAATTAAAAAATTTACAAAACGGTCAAAATCTTTGCTGGAAACAGTGAAAACAGGTCAGAGAGATCATGCCTGTGAGAGTTACTTAAAATCCAGCTCAGTTTTTCTGGGGTGTTGTTAATTTTTTTGAAATAACAATTTAATGTGCCTTGTTCACACTCAATTAAAGTATGTTATCGTGTGACAATTTTAGTAGATGTGGATTTTCAAATACGCAGTGCAACGATAAGTTCTTTTGGCACGAAATCCGCCTTCGGCTGCGGTGAGATTAATTGTGGAATATAGTTGAACTATTCACGACCTATGAAGCATGGGCACCTAATGCCACATTGGTAGGCACCTTTAAATTCAATTTGTATTGTTTTTAAATCTACAGTGCATGCTACATTGGTAGGTGCACTTTTAAATTAGATTTGTAGTGTTTCTAAATGTAATTTTAGCTATATATTGGGTTAAAATGAATAGAATGTAATTTAAATTTTTATTATTTCTATGGTATGTAATTTATATATTTAACATATATAAATGTGATTTATCAATAATTATTATTAGGCGGTAAAGATTTAATCTCTATTTCTAATTGTAATTATAAATAAAATGTTATTTTTTTAATTAAAGAAATTAATAAAAAATATGTTATTATTGTGTTATTTGAATATGAGTTATAAATTTTTCTTGGTGTGTGGTATTGGTAATTTATGGGTCAAATGATGTTAAATAAGAAAATTTTGCTTCTTAGGGATAGACTTTTTGTAATTTCTTGATGGATTTGTATTTTTAGATGGACAATTGATTTTGTAGCATTTCCCAAACCTTCTATCGTTAGAAGAAACATGTAAAGAGAAATGAGGTCTAGAGGGGAGAAAAGGAGAGGAGGGGGATCCATTTACCAATATGGAAAAGAAACATTTAGAAACAAGAGCCATGACCTAGTGAAATTAGGTTTGATCAAAGCCAAAAGGCTTAAGCATGTGATAAATGAATTTCCAATTCAGTCAATCAAAGGCTCTAAACATGTTTAATTTCATAAGCATTCAAGGGGACTTAGAGGATTTTAGAATATGGATATGCTCATGAGCAAGCAAAATTCTATCTAGAGTTTTCATATGTTCCACATAATCTATTTGCTCCAGGGAAATAAGGGACGAATAGATTTTAGTTGGCCATTGCTTTAGAGATAATATTGTAGATTTTGTTACCATGGAGGTTTTGTTACCATGGAGGATTTGTTACCATGGGGGCTTCGCTCACTAAACCCTAACATGTGTTTGTGGCATACTAAACAATACCTTTAATTTCATTGCATATTGGAAACTACCTTTAAAAATCACATTATTTAACTCTATATTAATCCTTCCCCATTTAAAAATCCCTTACTTTTCTCTAGATATTCATTTTTTAATTAACATTTTTTATACCCCTTTATATTTTCATTAAATTTGAACATCATTTTTTATACATGCAAATATAAAAATCTTTTACCCCTTATTATATGTTCAATATATTATGTTTTTTTTCCTCAATATATATCCTCCAATATGAACACACGTGGTATAGTATTGGTCCCCTAGTGAAGCCCTCGTGGTTGTTACAAAGAGCATTGGGGTGAAAGTTTATAGGAGATTTAGAATCGGCATTTTTTAGGGTGATATACATGACCATGGCATCAAGGATTAGGAGAAGAGGAATATTTTCTAGAACCCTTGATTGGTTTCCAAATGTCTTCTCTTATGTTTTTCCAATATTCTTGAAAGAATTAGAAGTGAATCCATCTGGCCCTATAACTTTGTTCTTCAGCATTCCCATGACTATTTCCACTTCTTATTTTGTGGTTTCCATTAGTAACATAGCATTTTGTTCAACTTTTACACTTTTAGGAATAGGCTTTGTTATTTTCCAAATAGAAAGCCTTCTATATTTAACTAGCTTTGTAAGTATGTCTTGAAAGTGATTCACCAATTATTGTGTTATTTTATTGTGATCCTCTATTTTTTGGTTTTGAGAGTTCGTTATAATTTTGTTGTGTTTCCAATGTTGAATCATAAATTGGTGAAAGAATTTTGTATTTTTCTCACCTTTCTTGAGCCATTGAATTCTATATTTTTTCCTCCACAAAATTTCCTCTTGTTTGAGACACTCACTCAAGTTGGACTTGAGTGACGAATTCCTTGTAATCTAATTCCTCTTTTCTCCTCTCTTGTATGATAACTTATTGAATGATTTCCATTTCTTGTTCCAAATTTTCTTTTGTTCTTGGATATTACCAAATTCTTTGATTTTCCACTCATTTATCTTAATTTTAATATATTTTAATCATTGTTGGAATTGGCATATAGGATTCCCTTAAAAACCTTGCAATTCTTTCCACCATGACTCAATGTTACTTTTAAAGGAGGGGTGTCACAACCAAAAAGATTCTAATCTAAAGTGTTTATTTTTTAGGATATCTCTCAAGTTTATAAAGAGTCTAATTGGCTAGTGATTAGACCCACAATAAGGGAAAATGGAAGTTTTGAAATTAAGCCTAAATAAGATGAGAGGCTTTGAGGGGAGAAATTTGTCCAAACAGGAGAAGAATTGTGATGGACCTTTGCAGATTTTATTCCAGGGAAAGACACCATTGTTGGTCTATTAATGCACCTGTTTTGATTGGTTTAAAAGTTTTGTGAAGATAGTAGCTTCTTCATCAAGCCCTCTTATGCCTAATTTTTTACATGGAGGTGTTTTATCATGTTAAAATATCCCACCATGATGTAGTGATTATTCCCAATGATGTTTGCAATGTTTTTGAGATTCAAAAGGAAAAAAATTTCTCAGATGAGGAAGTTGGTGCATAAACATATTGATGTAGCTAGGATTTTCAGAGTCTAAAAGGTGAAATTTGGAAGTTATGGTTCTAAAAGTAGAAAATGATCCTAAAAGGGATATAATGGTTGGATTCCAAACCATGGTTGTACCTCTCAAGGTACCTTTAGTATCATTTACTAAAAGATCACAATTCTCCATTATTGAGTTGGTAAATTTTTTTAGAGTTTCAATAGAGCATTTAGTTTTGTGAAGCATCATAATATCCAGGTTATGTTGCATAACCATTTTTTATAGAAAATTTACTTAGGATTTCCATTGAGACACTATATATTCCATGATATTACTTTCATTGATAACTTGGGCGGGTAGGTTTTTGCCATCAACGCTACACAAGCCCTGCTTGTGTTTACTAGGAATTCTATGATTTCTTGTATAATTTATTTTCTTGCCTCCTCTCTTGTCTTCATTTATAAGCTAGGAATAATATTTATTAACATTTCTTTTAAACCCAAAATACGAGGATGGAGGAACAAAGGATTTGTGTTGTGCTTGTTGATGTAATGACTCTTGAGATTCGATGTGGCTCTTGTTATGAGTTGGACTTCCTCCTCTTGAATGACCATTGAGTCTTTTTCATTCCATTCCAATGCCATCATTAGTAGATCTATATTTTGAAAGTCCATTTATTCTAATTCTTTTGTCTTTCGATATTCATGTTTGTGTTTTGGAGTTTTTTTATGAAAGAGAACATAATAATGGTAATAAGAAGCTACCAAACATTCACAAGAAATTATCAAGTAAGAGAAATCAATCCTAATTGGCTTCCCTAATGATTTATCAACAAGAGGTTCCCTCTCTAGGTGCCAACCCTTAATGTTTTAGAGACATGGGCCCTTTCTCTTTCTGTCTTATGATTGCTTGAGAAGGAGCTTGGTTTTTCGCCCTTGTGGAGCCTCTTCTCCTTTTTTTTGTTGCCACTATTCTCCAACATCAAGCTACTTTAGCTGCTCTTCTACATTCTTCTTGCAATTGTGCGTGAAATGGCCATATTAATGGAAAAAAATGCATTTAAATGCACGTTGACCATAATCAACTTCCTATATGTAAAAACAATTTTCTAGGTTTAGATTTATTGTTGGTGGTAAACCCTTCTCTAAATCCACCCCCACACAAATCCTAGCGCATGCTTGCAATACTTCTTATGGCTAAGCTCGATAATGCATTTTCAAAGGGAATTCCTATAAATTCCCATACTCTTTAAATTTTCCTCATTCCAAGAATGTAGTGGGAAAAAGGGAAGCTTGACCCATTGTTGGGCACGATTTCCCCCAAGGAAAGTTTTGGGGCTTAGAGCCTAGATTTTGGTCATAAAGAATCCACATTTTGTGGGCGTGGAGCACGTAGCTTGTAAATGAGTCACAGGGTTGTCCACCCTTAATTTTGTAATGTAATGTCAGCTATAGATATCTACCCATGGTCCGTGAACTATGGGATTGTATAAATAGAGTGAGGTTCTAAGTTGTAGAAAAAAGGAGTTTTAAGGATCATGGAATAGAAACATAGTGGAAGATCTAAGGGTAAAGTCGAGTCTTTGGGCTGTAGAGTAGGAGAAGGCTATACAGCTAAGTGTGCAGAGGCCTAGTAGTCTGCAGCTGAGTGCATGGACCCTTGCAACTGAGTGCGCAGGGCGAGTCGAATCTATAACAGTTGGAAGCATTAATAAAGAGAAGTTTTATATCATTCATGTGTATTTATTTCTTGTTTTCTGCATTGAATGTATTGGGCATGAATTGCATTTCTACTGTTATATGATGCAAAAATGTATATGATTGTGTTAATTAAGTGAATGCGAGATAAAGTATCTGTTTACGCGAAGTTAACTAACAACTTTAAGAAGATAAGTAAGATTTGTGGTATAGTTTGGGGAAATAGCTCATATCACTGCCATAGTAGCGCGGAAGCGCCTCAACCCCTAGCTAGGGTTACACAAAGGCGTTATAATAGATCATGAAGGTCTTGCAGGTCAGCAAAGTGTGTGTTAAGTTAAGGTATGTTCTATTCTTAGAGAAATTTATTTCATTTTTCATAGTTAGCTTAATATCTTTTCCAGATTAGAAATCACATCATCATTAAAGTAAACTCCAGATAGAACATAAACATAAATTGCAGAAGAGAAGCCAAGACAAGAGGACATAGGTGTGGTGCTAGCCAAGGACAAACCCCAATGTGGGGAAACCCTTGATCAATTCTTCTTTTATGTTCTTCAATAGTTCAATAGAGAGAGAGAGAGAGAGAGAGAGAGAGAGAGAGAGAGAGAGAGAGAGAGAGAGAGAGTACATTTACAACAGAAGTCAACACTTTGACTTATCTAGATAAGAGAATAGATCATCTCTAAGAAGATGATACATTAGATCAGTTGAAGACAAGTTGCTTCAATTGATTCTCCATTGTGTTGCATTTTGTCATCATGCTATACCCATTCATTGAGCTGCTCTTGTCACAAAAAGGCAACTAGTCATGGTTGTACCCATCACGGTGCACTATCCTGCACCACTCACAGTTGTACCCATACATGCTGTTGTAGATACTGCCTCCACTATGCTGCAACCATTACAGTTGTACCTATACATGCTGATGTACATACTGCCTCCATTATGCAACAGTTGTACCTATACATGTTGTTGTACATACTACTTGCACTGCAACAATTGTACCCATACATGCTGCTCTATATACTACTGTCCCATAATATGTCCAAATATCATACCTAAACATGGCATTGCTATCACCTACAACAACAACAGCTAGGTGACCTTTCAGGATAGCAACCAATTGTAGTATTGATCCTAAACTAGGATCCAACACCCCTACAAAACATTGTTGAACTAATATTTGTCTGCGTTTTTGACATCCCTGGTTAGGGCACATGTTGCAGCCCTAAACCCTTATGACAGTCCACAAACCAACCCTCAAAGGTTTGCAACATTCCTTGTGAAGCCTCCTCTTTGTCCACGCTGCATTCTTAGGGGCTAGTCCATGTAGCTCTTTCTATGCGCTAAGGCTTGCGGCCTAGCACTATCATGAGATAGTCCCTACGCATGCCCAAATACACCTTCTTCAACGTTTTGTCCCTCTAGCTCTTTGGCCTTCACTACCCAGCAACTCAACCGTTGAACAAAACTCAAACTTCTCTTGATATCCCTCAAACAGTCCTAGGATAGTTCGCAAATCAACCTAACAAACTGTCCTCTTCTTAATCCTCTCTTGTTGTGGCTAGAGCATATTCATACCACCCTTAGGTAGGGCAGCGTAGGGCTTCCTGTAGCTATGGATTAGGGCCTTCCCTTTTGATCCAAGTGGATTTTCAGACACCAGTGGCATGAAAAAGGCTCAAAATTCAAAGTGGCGAAAAGACAATGAACTTGACATCATATCAAAGTGTTTATCTTGCTGATTCCAATGGTGTGAACGACACTTTAATCTAAGCCCGGATGAAGGAGATAAAGGCAGTCAAAGTTAGGTTGACTTTTTGATGACTGGGCAAGATTAATGAAGGCACAATTTGGAATTTTTCTTGTGGATGGAATCTAACCAACTCTGGCCAGATTTTGGGCAAAATTGTTGCCTCGTTAAAATGAATCCTTCAGTCAAAAACTGAATTTCCAAAAATAAACACTTTGTTTTAAATAACAAAAAAATATATATAAGAAAAAGGGTGGTGGGCCACCAACCCTGCCACCCTAACTCTTACCCGTACCATAACATAATATTTAGACTAATGGAGGGGCGAGCCATGACCCCCGGCCCCTCCCATGGAATGTTTACAACAACCAATGTAACGGGGCGAGCGGCCATGACCACACAACCCCACAACCCTCATAACAAACGGAACCACCATAAAGTAAAAGGGCACATGAGTTGGGTGGGCTGGTCCTTGGGGCACGAACCCAACCCACATTAGCAAACAACCAACCACCACCATACACAAAACCATTCAATGAGGAGGTGAGTATGGTGGGCAGGTTGCCCAAGGCGGGCCTGACCCAATCAATAATTTAATTTAAAAAAGGATGCGTTTGAGATGTATAAAAAAAAGGATGCGGCGGGGTTTGACCTCCCCATCTTCTCCCTCATAACCTAATCCTTAACCAACTCAACCAACCATCAATTTTGGAAAATTCGCCGGTGAATTTATATTTAAACATAGTTTATCAGTGTGCCCAGGGGGAGGAGGTAGTGCACGTAGTACGAGGCAGAATTTTGTAGGAGGGCTGAAATTTCACTTGGTCAGATTTTAACAAATTTTCTTAGCATTTCTCGATGTGATGAATGCAATTGCACTATCCGTTTCTCCATCATAATTCTACATTTTTCAGCCATTTTTTAGTATGGAGGTATAAAACTCCTTTGTAACTAATGCTTGTACTCTTCTTTCTCATGCCACTTGATGAATGAAGGCCTCCCCATTGATCGAGCAGGGCCCAGAGACGTAGTCCAAGTTAGAAAAACTCTGTTATCAAGTCTTGTTGTCTTCTTTCATGCTTTATGTGTTTCTCCTCTTGTCTCATGTGCACATTAATTTTTCAATTGTTAAGCTACAATTTATGCATGCAATTCTTTAAACACATCTATAAGCAAAAGATTCTTGGATCAAGTGGTATGCATGTATTTTTAGATGTGAATCACATGTTTGTATGATAACAAGAAACAGGCTCCAAAGAGGTGAAGGGAAACTAAAGTCTTTCGATCCCGAAGCGAGGCGTGCACATCGAAGGAGAAACATGGCAGATGAAGAGGCTCGTCATGAAGAGGAGCTCAATTTCCGCAAAACCTTTTATGCAATGGCAGAAAATGTAGGTCAATTGCTTTCAATACTAAAGAAAGCATAAGGGAAAAAGGCAGAAGAACAAGGTTTAGTGCATGGAAATGGTGAAGAAAAATCCCCTCCTTCTCCTTCCACGAGTGAAAGCTCTTATTCCTCTCAACATCGTCATCGTAGAAATTTAAGGGGTGCATCTAAGAAACTTTTCTTTAAATTAGATGTCAAATTTGATCTTCCCATATATAATGATGAAAGTAATGCAGAAAAGCTTAATAACTGGATTAGGCGGATTGAGATCTGCTACAGGATTTAGTAGATCGAAGAGCATGAACAAAGATTCAGGTGGCCTCTCTTTGACTGAGTGGCACTGCGCTCGCTTGGTGGGAGAGCAAATTGAGAAGCAGTAAAAGTGTGGGTAATCTTCTTTCCTCATGACCTAGTTTCATTTCTACATTAAAGAAACAATTTTATCCCTTGGGTTATAAGCAAAAAGCCTTAATGGATTGGAAATACTTAAGGTAAGGCAGAGGTCAGGATGTTCAAAGCTTTACTGAGGAGTTTAGAAAACAAGCACTTAATTTGGGCATTGCACTTGATTCACCTAAAGTAGTAACTAAGTATATTGGATCATTACATAGTTACATTAGACATTCATTATTATTGTTTGAACCTACTACCATTGAATCAGCTAGTGTAAAGGCCATTCATCTAGAAAACAGAGGAACACCTAAATGGGATGACCACCCAAAGAGAGCCACTTTAGCCAAGAGAAGGGGAGAAAATCCCTCTTGTACAAATTATGAGAAAGAGGGGCATGATGAAGAAAATTGCTGGAAGTTGCACCTTGAACTGAGACCTAAAGGAATGATAGAAAGGGGAAGCAGAAGGTCATCACCACCGTGCAACAAAACTAAGATTCTGAGTTAGAGGAAGATGAGAAGGTCGAAGCTACAGGATTTGCACGAGGTAGGCCCATTGATTTGGGGTTCGATTCCGACGATGAAATAAAGTTTGCAGCCCTTGGGATCATGGCAGGAGGACCCATAGATTTAGGGTCTAATTCTAGCCATGAATCAAGGATTTCAACAGACATAACGAAAAGGGCACTCCCTGCAATAGGTTCCAAGAACTTGAGGAGATCAACCACCACATGCAAGCAGAGAATGCTGAGCTAAGGAGGCTTCTACAGGAGGAAAGGGAAGAAAAACAAAGATTACTACACCAGTTGCAAGCCAAGGATGAGGCCTTGGAAAAGCTGCAACATCGCTATTAGGAGGTAAAAAGCGATTGCTAGATTTCATATGATTTTCATGATGATGAATTCACTTCTTTTGAAAAAAATACTACAGGGATTGGATCCAAATTATTGAAGAAGATGGGGTATCAGGGAAAGGGCCTCAGTATCAAAGGCCAAGGCATCGTAAACCCCATCGAAGTCGAGGAATTTCCGCTTAATGCACTAAAAAGGAAATGGGAGAAAGCTCCAATACAACTAGTAGCCAGCCAATGACAAACGATGAAATTCCCTCCTCACAGTCCAATGATAGTGGGGGCCCCATAAACACTTATAGGAGGAACACCAGGGGAAAGCACCCCAAGGCAACTCGAAAAGTTTGGAGGAAAAAGAATCGTTGTAGCCATTGCAACAAAGAGGGACACCAACAAACCGCATGTTCGATGCTCCATGATCTGGAAACATTGCTAGAGGAGCTGAAAGGTGAACATGTTTAGCAAATGAAACCACCACATTGACAGTGGTCTACTTTGTTAAGTTGGTTTTTCTAAGGTAGTAGCTTGTTATGGCCACCATTATAAATCATACGTTGCAAGTAAATGTAAAAGTGATGGTGTGTTTCCTATCACTTCAAAACGCAACGATGATATTTTGGCCTTTCTCTACTAGTAGTTGAGATATTGATTAAATTTTATGTAATCCTTGGCCAAGGAGTGTGTGCTATAAACTCTTGGCAAGGAAGGGTTGTTAAGTCATGTGTGGCATGCATGATTGCAAAAAAATGTACTAGTTTTGCGTGCACGTGATCAAAAGTGTGGGTTGAAAGGACACAAATAGTGTGCTAAGTGTAAATGCTTTTGGGGTCCAAAAGCTCCTCAATGGGGAGGATTGATTTAGGTGGACAAAATTCAAAGTGAAGGAAAGACGATGAAATTGACATTAGATCGAAGTGCTCATTGCCCTAATTCCAATAGTTTGAACGACACTCCAATACAAGTCCGGATGAAGGAGATAGAGGCAGTCAAAGTTGGGTTGACTTTTTGATGACTGGGTAGGATTAATGAAGGCTCAATTTGGACTTTTTCTGGTCGACGAAATCCGGCCAACTCTGGCTAGATTCTAGGCAAAATTATTGCCTCATTAAAATGACTCCTTCTGTCAAAAATCAAATTTCCAAAAATAAAAAATTTGTTTTAAATAACACAAAAATATATAAAAAAAGGGTGGCAGGCCACTAGCCTCGCCACCCCAACTCTTAGTCATACCATAACATAATATTTATATTAATGGAGGGGTGGGCCATGACCCCCGACCCCTCCCATGGAACGGTTACAACAACCCATGTAATGGGGTGGGCAGCCATGACCACGCCACCCCACAACCCTCATAACAAGTGGAACCACCATAAAGTAAAAGGAAACAGTAGTTGGTTGGGCCAACCCTTGGGGCACGGACCCAACCCACGTTAGCAAACAACCAACCACTGCGATGCACGGAACTAGTTAAGGAGGAGGTGAGTACCCAACCAATAATTTAATTTAAAAATGGATTTGTTTGAGATGTATAAAGAAAGGAGGAGGCAGGTTTTGACCTCTTGACCTCCTCCCTCATAACCGGGTCCTTAAACAACTTAGCCAACCGTCAACTTTGGAAAATCCACTCGTGAATTTATATTTAAACACAGTTTATTAGTGCGCCCATGGGGAGAAGGCAGGGCATGCAGTTTAAGGTAAAATTTTGCAGGAGGGCCAAAATTTCACTTTGTCAGATTTTGACAAATTTTATATGGTTTCGGCATTTCTCAATGCCATGAACGTAATGGCGCTGTTCGTTTCTCCATCAAAGTCCTACATTTTTTTAGCCATTTTTCAGTATGGAGGTATAAAACTCCTTTGTAACTGATGCTTGTACTCTTCTTTCTCATGCCACTTGATGAATGAAGGCCTCCCCATTGATTGAGCAGGGCCTGGAGACGTAATCCAAGTCAGACAAACTCTGTTATCATGCTTTATGTGTTTCTCCTCTTGTCTCATGTGCACAATAAGTTTTCTATGTTAAACTACAATTTATGCATGTAATTATTTAAACACATCTATAAGCAAAAGATTCTTGGATCACCGTTGTTGTGGATTAGGGCTCCATTTAGTTGTGGATTAGTGCTCTTATAGCTACAGATTAGGGCCTCTTAGATCTGCGGCCAGATCTCCTACAAGTCTATGGCTAGGGCTCTCCTAGATGACCCTTATTTGGGCTGCGTAGAAGACATCTCCTCTAGACCTCCTCTTCCACAAAAAACCAAAAATAGGTGGAGAGTGAGATCACAAGAGATGAGTCTAAATGATTTTAAGTCCTCCTTTATTTATACTAAAATGTTGAGCACAAGTGGGGTTTATTTAGTTGTCGGCCGACCTTGACGAATTGTCCCATAACAGTAATAAATTCATATCTCCATGAATACTTATCGGAATCAGATGATCTTTAGATCAGTCCTACACCTCTCGATGAGAGGGATCTAAGAAAAATATCAGCTGCCATAAATAAGATGACCCACATGGATTTTGGCCCTAACTGCCAATTTTAACAGTGCACAAAGTGACCTGTGCGAAGGTAGGCATGGTTAGACTAAATCGACCCTTCAAACATCTCAAGGGTGCGGAAACTTGGTTCCAACATCCCCCCATACTGCTTCAGGTGAGACTTCAGTCCACGCTCTGCGGGTTGACGCCGAAAGGGCCAGTATTGTAGGGATTTGTTTGGCTAAATAGCTCTGAACGGGTCAGCCCCATCAAGTGAACAAATGGTTCCATTGCCGGGACCGAAATCTGCATAGAGATGTCCGATGTCGTATCAATTGAATCCAACTGAGAAGGAAATTGAAGGCTTGTTGGATAGAAGAATTCACAAGTTCGTGGTGCAGGAAAACAAGAACCCACGACTATCAAAAGAAGAGTGGTTAGACTGCTACCTGTACATAGAGATCCATGAAATTTTCTTCGCATCTTTCCCTACTGAGTTGTACGAGTGGATCGCGAAGCTAGCAAATAGCCAAGGAAGGTGGAAACTTGACAATCTTATTGCGTGGACCCTAGAATTAGTATGAACATTAGAAGCATCAGAGGATAAGATCACACACTCCATTGATCATTGGCTCGATCAAATTATAGGAGGATTCATTACTGAGTTCGCGATCGACACCTCAGTCAACTACAACGAGGTAGAGCGACACTTTCTAAAAGGACCACCAGGTAAGTACGTAAAGTCTCTGAATACTTGAATTAAAATGCTATTGTGCGAAAAGTGGGTTATGCAATTACCTTGATGTTCAGGGCTACGCGAAGTGGAAAAACTTATAGGAACAAAGGAAATAAGGGACCAGAAAACAACCCCTTGATTTCACCTCCGCGAGGGGACAGGGAAGAGCTTGCGAAGGTCTCATCGCAAAGTGAAATCCATCTAATAAGGCAAATAATTCTCCGATACCACCCCCACCCACACCGCCATCACCTCCATCTTCACTCGTACCACCTCCAGCATCACCGCAATTCAATATGGCAAGCACGATAAAATTGCCTGTGTTCAAGGGAGTGGGAAATGAGGATCTAGACCAATTTTGGTTCGTTGTAAGAGCCATATGGGAGGCATAAGGAGTTATAGATGATAATATAAAGAAAGTGACAATGGTTAGCACCCTACAGTACCGTGCGTTGACCTACTATATTAAGCACTCCAATGATAATCCAAATGTGGGAATCGCGGATATCCAAGCAACGCTAAACAAAGAATTTAATAGGGCAAAGTCTGAAGCACAGTCGATCATTGGATTCAAAGAAATCATGATGATATCAGGTGAGACTCCTTGGGAGCTGGATCAGAGACTGAAATGCACAATTCGTAATGCTAATATGAATATGATGGATGGGCAACATCGTGAATGGTTTGTACCATTGCTAACACCACATTTAAGGGGAGCACTATCGTAATAGAAGTTAACGACTTAGGCAGAGGCCTTAGAAATCGTGATGAGGCTGCATGAGACCTCGATGCAGGATCCTAACTTGGGAGTTCAACAGATCCATGCGCAGCTGAAGAATTTACGCCTTGAGATGCAGAGTCTGAAACAGGACAGGATAGCCCGACTAGAAGTGTGCAAAGAGGTGTGGTGCGTAAAATGCAAAGGTCAAGATCATGACAAGGATCACTACCCGGTTTTTGCAAATTACCTTTCAGGTGGAGGATCGATGGCATTAAGGCCGGAAGCACAAGAAGGACCTAGAGTGGTGTCTGCTTTGTGGTGCGTGATTTGTCAAATAGGTGGAAAACACGCTATAGACAACTGCCATTTGTTACAGAAGTATATGAAAAATTTGCTGCAATTGTTCTGTAACTTTTGTAGGTCGGTGGGACATGATGAGTGCACTTGTATAAGCTATTTGAGTTGATGATGGATAAAACTCCCACCTACAGAGTTCAGGCCAAATCGCGGCCCCTAGACTAGAATGCAGGAGTGGTGTGAATAAGATTTCAGGGGCACGGACGAGGCCGAGACAAAGGAGGACCTGGAAGAGGTCATGGTTAGTTGATATGCTACAATTACGGAGGGTCAGGACATTATACCCATGATTGTACCAACCCAACACGTCTGTCATGTCTGTATATCAACTTGTTTTATCATGAGATTGAAGATTATCCTACGCTAATATCTAGGATATGTGACAAAGGATCACTACTGCCTTCCCCAACTCAGAACTTGTAAATGATGAGGTCTGAGCTGCGTCAGGAAGATCCAAATGTGAAAATTATGCTCCAAAGTGGAATCGCGATAGGAGATGACAAAGGCAAACAGCCAGAGGATAGTACTTGGGTTCGCAAAGCTCCGACGAAAGAAGCAAATTTTGATTTGGAGCGCACTCGAGAAACCTTCATGGAAGCCAAGAAGAGCTTCGTGGAAGCCTCCACTTCAGGAAGTAAAGGTAGACTAGAGCCGGAGATGGACCCATCCATGCTCACAATGTTCTTGGAAACATGTATGAAGTTACTGCGCCACAATACAGCTATAAAAGGATTGCAGGAACTCATTAACAGATGCGCTGGGACCGCACCAGGAGAACGGCGCGTAGTCAGGAAGATTGGAAAGCATAAGACAAGGATGGGAAGAGAAATGAGGTTAACCATGTAAATTGGAGAATATGAAATGGACCAAGTAATTCTGGATTTAGGATCGGTTGCAAATGTTCTTCCGAAGCAGACATGGGAGCAAATGGGGATACCTATGCTATAATGGTCTCTTTTTCAGTTGTGAATGGTGAACTAGCAAAAGATTATACCCATGGGGTGATTGCAGGGAATCACTATGGATATTGAGGGAGCGAGCACACTAACAGACTTTGAAGTGATAGAGATTGTTGATGATAGCAATTCCTATCCTATGCTCTTACGAATCGATTGGGCCACTGACATGAATGGGGTGATTAATTTGAAGAAGCGCAAGATGATTTTTGAGAAGAATTCAATACGCATAGTTATACCCATGGACCCTGTTGAAGGATCGTGCTACACAGAGCCGGTGCTTGAATATGAAAGTGATGATGATTTGGACTGCATCTATAAGATAACAGTGTGAAACCAAGACTGGGTGAATCCCATCAGGGATGGGCGGCTTGCATGGGAGCGCGAAAGCTCCTGTACTTTAGATTTGGATGAGGAGATAAAGCGATGGGAGAATTTGTTACATGAGGTAACTACACTGAATTGTAATATGATGACAAAGTCACTACGCTGTTTATTGACAGAAGTAAGAGACCTGCCTACTTATGATGGCCTCAATGAGGTAGATACCTCCTTGAATAAATTTCAAATGGAGGTGCCAGAAAAGCAACACTTACAGGTTTTGGATTGGGTGCTGCGCGCTACGCCCACGAGGTGGTGGGGTACGCACAAAGGGAGCTTTGATGACTAGCGCAAGTGTAGGGGAATGATGCAATTATGATTTGGGAAGCCTAAGGTGCGACTGACAGATAAGTACAATGGGTAAGATGATCCACGCACACATCTAGCCAAATGGACGCAGGCCTATGGTGAAAGCCACAGCCTGAGTGGGTACACCTATTCTGGCATACCTTGGATGTTATACTGTAGAATTTCCCATTGTAGATCACTTGATAATGAAATATACTAAAGCAAAATATTTGATCTACTTCTACAACCAATTGTGCAGAAGCTTAATCGAATTGAGCAAGATCCATTGAAAACATATAACTGATAAGAAGAAATCAATCACACATAACACATAAGAAATAACCAGGGGAAAGCCTCAGCCTAAAACCCCAACTCTGTATTATCATACAAGTGGAAATATAGTCTGGATTACAAAAAGAATCAGCTCACAAGCTATCCTACTCTCTCTGCAATCTTTTTGCTGCTCATACATAGTCAAAGGCCTCTCTCAAACCTTCTCCTCTACCCTCCAAGCCTCCTATTTCTTTGCGAATTTTCCTTGGGGTCCAGTGCAACCATTTGTGTGAATTGGCCTCTTCACACACTCCCTAACCTCTGATCCAACTACGCAATCTTGAAGGAGATAAATCCTTCTCCATGGATGAGCTTCCTTTATAGGAAAAATCCATCCAACTGATAATAGATTGTCCCTCCTTTGATCTAAACTGGCTCTCTATCTGAACTGACATGCATGAGTTATTCATGAGAGAATATTCAGTTATATGAAGTCCAGTAGTTATATGCAAGCATGCATTAACTGACTAAATTCACATTAATTTAAATAAATAGTTTAAATCAATCTAACTGGACTTGACTCAGTTAACTAAGCCAACTAATTACAACTCAAATTAGAACCCATCCTTATCTATTTAACTAATGGATAAATTCCTCAATTAATGGAGAAATTGTTGCATGTCCTCACATAGAGTTTATGTTTGATTTTTCACAACTAATTAACTCATCGTGAACTAATTAATTTATTTTCAAATAGCTGTTAAGTTCAAATTCAAATTTTACTTCCTATTTTAGTCTAGGGACTGACTAAAATTGGAATCTATCCTGAACTACTAAAAATAGCAATGCTATTTTTAGCACTTCCATTTTTCATTCCCTGTTGCTCAATCCAACACTGGTACCCAAACTACTATTTATAGCAGTGCTATTCTTAGCACTTCTATTTTTAGCATTTCTAGTTGCCATTTTCAACACTCCCTCTCAACAAGAAAGGCATTCGACTCGAACCCGATCTTGTACCTTTGGAATGTTCTGCATGCAACACTTCTACCAAGTGTGGTTGCTCTAGCAACTCTAGAAACAGAAAAAACTCCCAACTGACCTCTTTGTTGGGCTAGAAACATACTCTGATGCTGAAGCTCTACCTGCTGCTGACAAGTGCTCCCTCTCTGACCTTTGAGCTGTTGCAACACTTCATGCATCTCGCAGCATTTCACACCTCAGTGTGTCATCCTGCACTGGTGCAACACTCATGTGCCTCTCGCATTGTTGCAGCCTGCTAGCTCTATACTGTCTTGGGACTCCTGCATTGTAGCTCTCTCTGCTGCTCCATCCGCATCTGTCTCTACCCAATAAGCCAGTCCTACTACTCCTCGTCAGGGCTCTTGTAGCAAAGTCGAATCAAAGAGGTTGGGTACCTCGAGGATCTTGCCCCTATTCCATCCTTCTTGGGATGCCCCACCTCATACTTGGAGGTATGGATGCATGTGATCCCTCTGCCCACCTGGCTCAAAATTCCCCCTACTGGAGGTCTCTGCATGAGTGGATGCCTCCACTCTATCTCCTATCGGCTTCCCCAGTTGTGGCTGCTCCACAACCTCCTGAAGCTACTTCATCAATCGTGGGTCCTCCACAATTGTCTGAGATTTCGTCTAGCACTGCATGTTGAGAGGTAATGTACTCTCCCTCTGAACCACCAAGTCTCCATCAGTTGCTTTGCTCCTCAAGGCTTTTCATGCATCTTGAACCTCAAGAGCATATAGGTTCTTAACTCGTGAACCGATTTGCTTCAGAGTGATGATGTGTCTAAGGAAAATCTTTCCCTTAGTGAAGACTACATCATTGCCTATGTCTTCCAACATCACAATCGACACCAAATTTCTCTTCAGTCCTGGTACATACTTGACATCAGTCAAGGTAATGCGAGCTCCATGCTCCCTTTGAAAAGTAACCATGCCTCCACCTGAGACACTATACTTTTCATCATTACCCATTGCTATGAGTATCTAGAGATCTTTCTCCTCCAAAGTACTAAACAAACTCTTGTCACCGGTCATGTGGAAAGAAGCCCCACTATCAAGAAACCAACCATTTCCCACCATGGATGAAACCATGCATGCGAACAGTGTGAAATCCAACTCAAACCATGAGGCCAATGCCTCCTTCCAAGGATCCCTTCTTGGATTTCCTTAGTGGACAATTTGTAGCAAAATGACCCACCTCATGACAACGAAAGCATCTCACTTCCAATTTGTCAAACTTCTTCCCACCTTGGGAAGAACTGGATTAGGAAAGAGAAACCTTCTCCTTCCCCTTCTTTACCTTACTCGCTAAGGCACAATTTTCTTCATACTCCATGTATGAAGAATCATCTCTGGTGCTTCCTCTTATCTCCTCCTGCATTATATCTGACCAAAGTTGTTCCCAATCTGGCAGTTTCTCTCTTCCATTAACCGAGTCTTGGTAGCTATGCCAGCTCTTAGGAAGACTGAGAAGTGAAAGACTCACCATGTCATCATCAGTTGTTGTGATCCCTACACTTCCAAGCTCATCCCTGCATGTGGTGAGCTTATTCAGATACATAGAGATCGGGTCACCCTTTTCACACTTGATCTTTCGAAACTTGTCTTTCAGCTTCCTCTGATTGCTGCTATTCTGATATAGATCTTTCAATGTTTTCCACATCGAAAACAGTGTCTCCTTCCCATGGAGGCTCAAGACAATGTGGTCTCGAACTACCTCTAGGAGGATTCTCCTTGCTCTAGCCACACATTTTTTTCATTCCGCTAGTTGAGTGGCATCAGTCGGCTTGGGGACTTCTTTATCAATGAAGTCCTTTAGACTGTTATCCTCTAATATTGCCTCTATGTGATCCTTTTAGGCTATATAATTCAAGCTTCCATCAAGGGCATACTCGATTCTTAAGCCACTGAACGCCATAGGTGAAATAGAGATGTGATAAAAACTTGATTTCTATAGTCAGGAACCAAACTTTGAACATCTCCTTCTTGTATATTGTTCTTCACCTTGATCACCTTTGCTCCGATACCATGTAGAAATTCCCATTGTAGATCACCTGATAATGTAATATACTAAAGAAAAATAATTGATCTACTTCTACAACCAATTATGCGGAAGCTTAATCGAATTCAGCAAGATCAATTGAACACATATAACTGATAAGAAGAAATCAATCACACATAACACATAAGAAATAACCAGGGGAAAGCCTCAGCCTAAAACTCCAACTCTGTATTATCATACAAGTGGAAATATAGTCTAGATTACCAAAAGAATCAGCTCACAAGCTATCCTAGTCTCTCTGCAATCCTTCTGCAACTCATAGACAATCAAAGGCCTTTCTCAAACCTTCTTCTCTGCCCTCCAAGCCTCCTATTTATTTGCGCAATTTTCCTTGGGGTCCAGTGCAACCACTTGTGTGAGTTGGCCTCTTCACACACTCACTAACCTCTGATCCAACTGCGCAATCCTGAAGGAGATAAATCCTTCTCCATGCATGAGCTTCCTTTATAGGAAAAATCCATCCAACTGATAGTACATTGTCCCTCCTCTGATCTCAACTAGGTCTCTATCTGAACTGACATGCATGAGTTATTCATGAGAGAATATTCAGTTATCTGAAGTGCAGCAGGTATATGCAAGCATGCATTAACTAAGCTGAACTTCACATTAATTTAAACAACGTGTTAAACAGTCTATTGACGTGACTAAGTTTAACTGAGCCAACTAAATTCATCTCACATTAAGAACTCATCCTTAATCTCTTTAACTAATGGAAAATTCCTTAATTTAATGGAGAAATTATTTGCATGTCCTCACATAATTCATGTCTTGGTTTTCACAACTAATTAGGAGGCGTCAGGTGATTAATTAATTATTCAAAATATATCTGTTAAGCTTCAAGTATTCGAATTTATGTCCTATTGTTAGTCCAGGGATTGATCTAAAAATTTGGATCCATCCCGAATGCTAAAATAGCAATGCTATTTTTACTATCTTCCCATTTTTTGATATTCCAAGCCGAATCATAAAAGAGAGATTGGTTCATTGAATCTATTTTTTTTTTTTTTTTGGGGGGGGGGAGGACCTCTCGATAAACGAAGCCGCCCCCTTTTTTTTTTTTTCTCCCCGCTGCCACTATTAGCGTAGCGAGCGGCATGTTTCAGGAATTACAAGGTTGCCTTCTTGGGGCGGGACCCCCCAAGCTGCGCCGGTAAGCTCCTAGAAAGCCTTGTTATAGCCTCTTGTAGCTGTGCACTTCAGGCCGACCTTGCTATAACTGTTGCTCAATCCAGCACTGGTACTCAAACTGTTATTTATAGTAGTGCTAGTTTTAGCATTTCTTGTTGCCAATTTCAACATATACCAATGAACTTGTATATAGAAACAGAACTCTGCCACGAGATAGGTGAATGGGATGCTCTGCGTGAAGGGTTCGTGATGACCTTCAATTTTGAGGATGAATGGGATAGTATTGATGAAGTGCTAGAGGTAAAAGAAACCATCTTTAGGATACCATAGGAGCTGGTAGAATCGATTCAGCCTGAATGGGCTACTCAGCTGAGCTACGTGCTGGAATTTTATAATGTAATTGCTGAAGAATAAGACGACAATCCAAGAAAAATTAACATTCCAGAGATGTAAGGCCACCACGAGGTTTAGGGACCATAGATTAAGAACCCTGACACAACTGTGCCAATTAAGACTAAGCAGGTGAATATTGGTATGGAGGCGGAACCTAAAATTATGAAGATTGGAGACTATAGGGATGACACGACAGTGGATAAGGTCGTCGAATTGCTCTACGAATATTAGGACTTATTCCTGACCAAGTTTACGGATTTGAAGGGAATAATCCGATATTTAGGGGTAATGAATATCATGTTAAAACCCGATGCGAAGCCAATTAAGCAGAGGATGTATCTCTTAAATCCGAAATACAAGGAGAAGGTCCTCGTAGAACTAGAAAAGATCGTGGCAGGCATCATTGAGCCTGTGGAGGAATCCGATTGGGTAAGCCTGATGGTGGTACAAGAGAAGAAGCAGTTGGAAGAAATAAGAATATGCATGGAATCTCAGAAAGTTGAATGACGCGTGTGTACATGATCCATTCCCCACTTCGTTCACAAATGAGGTGTTGGACAATATAGGCGATCAGGAAGCATATTCTTTCACTGATGGGTTCTCAGGGTACCACCAGATCAAAATCGCACCAGAGGATACGAGCAAGATGACCTTCGTGACTGAGTGGGGTTTCTTTCAATATACTGTCATGCCCTTTGGATTAAAGAATGCCCTTGCTATATTTTTGCTCGTAGTTCTTGGAGGTCTATTTCGAAAAATGGACTTTATTTGGGCTGGTTAGAATCCATGTAGCAAACCTGTGCTTGATTACGGATACATGGCGAAGATACCAATTCGCACTCAACCTCAAGAAGTGTACATTTCTCATTCCTTTTGGGAACCTGTTGGGGCATGTGGTTTGTAGACAAGGGTTGATTGTAGACCCTGTGAAAATCACAATTATTCTAAGTTTACAAGCACCATGGAGTGGGAGACAACAACGTGCTACTTTGGGGCATACGGGGCACTACAAGAAGTTCATCAAAAGCTATGCCCAAATCACCGTGCCGATGGAAAAGCTGTTGAAAAAGGATGTCAGGTTTTGTTGGAATGATGACTATAAGAAAAGCTTGCATGTATTGAAAGAAAATATGGTCACTACGTCGATTTTGGTCTTCCTGATTTGGAAGAAAGAGTTTCATGTCAATGTTGACGCATCGAGCATAGCATTGGGGGCAGTACTAACACAGGAGGGTGGAGAAGGCTTGGATCACCCTATCACATTCACCAGTCACAGATTATCTAAAGCAGAAAAGGATTATTCCACCACTGAACACGAGGGACTGGCTATGAGAACCTCTTAGAGCTCACAGATTTTGTCAATGCATCTGCATTATTCTTCAAAGTGTGCACCTTTACCAACAATACCTTTTTGTCTTCTATCATATCCCTCACAAAGTGATACTGAACATCAATGTGCTTTGTCTTTGAATGATATGCAGGGTTCTTTGCCAATAAAATTGCACTTTGGCTGTCATAGTCTATCCTTATAGCTTCCCGTACTAACCCCATACTTGAACACAATCTCTGCAACCAAACTGTTGACTTGCTTGCATGAGTGGCTGCCATGTATTCTGCCTCTGTAGTTGATAGTGCCACTATAGATTGTTTCTTACTCATCCAACTGATTGCACCTCCAAATAGGTTAAACACATACCCA
>APFE031615946.1:49186-59376 GCA_000404065.3 Pinus taeda
TATGAATATGATGGATGGGCAACATCGTGAATGGTTTGTACCATTGCTAACACCACATTTAAGGGGAGCACTATCGTAATAGAAGTTAACGACTTAGGCAGAGGCCTTAGAAATCGTGATGAGGCTGCATGAGACCTCGATGCAGGATCCTAACTTGGGAGTTCAACAGATCCATGCGCAGCTGAAGAATTTACGCCTTGAGATGCAGAGTCTGAAACAGGACAGGATAGCCCGACTAGAAGTGTGCAAAGAGGTGTGGTGCGTAAAATGCAAAGGTCAAGATCATGACAAGGATCACTACCCGGTTTTTGCAAATTACCTTTCAGGTGGAGGATCGATGGCATTAAGGCCGGAAGCACAAGAAGGACCTAGAGTGGTGTCTGCTTTGTGGTGCGTGATTTGTCAAATAGGTGGAAAACACGCTATAGACAACTGCCATTTGTTACAGAAGTATATGAAAAATTTGCTGCAATTGTTCTGTAACTTTTGTAGGTCGGTGGGACATGATGAGTGCACTTGTATAAGCTATTTGAGTTGATGATGGATAAAACTCCCACCTACAGAGTTCAGGCCAAATCGCGGCCCCTAGACTAGAATGCAGGAGTGGTGTGAATAAGATTTCAGGGGCACGGACGAGGCCGAGACAAAGGAGGACCTGGAAGAGGTCATGGTTAGTTGATATGCTACAATTACGGAGGGTCAGGACATTATACCCATGATTGTACCAACCCAACACGTCTGTCATGTCTGTATATCAACTTGTTTTATCATGAGATTGAAGATTATCCTACGCTAATATCTAGGATATGTGACAAAGGATCACTACTGCCTTCCCCAACTCAGAACTTGTAAATGATGAGGTCTGAGCTGCGTCAGGAAGATCCAAATGTGAAAATTATGCTCCAAAGTGGAATCGCGATAGGAGATGACAAAGGCAAACAGCCAGAGGATAGTACTTGGGTTCGCAAAGCTCCGACGAAAGAAGCAAATTTTGATTTGGAGCGCACTCGAGAAACCTTCATGGAAGCCAAGAAGAGCTTCGTGGAAGCCTCCACTTCAGGAAGTAAAGGTAGACTAGAGCCGGAGATGGACCCATCCATGCTCACAATGTTCTTGGAAACATGTATGAAGTTACTGCGCCACAATACAGCTATAAAAGGATTGCAGGAACTCATTAACAGATGCGCTGGGACCGCACCAGGAGAACGGCGCGTAGTCAGGAAGATTGGAAAGCATAAGACAAGGATGGGAAGAGAAATGAGGTTAACCATGTAAATTGGAGAATATGAAATGGACCAAGTAATTCTGGATTTAGGATCGGTTGCAAATGTTCTTCCGAAGCAGACATGGGAGCAAATGGGGATACCTATGCTATAATGGTCTCTTTTTCAGTTGTGAATGGTGAACTAGCAAAAGATTATACCCATGGGGTGATTGCAGGGAATCACTATGGATATTGAGGGAGCGAGCACACTAACAGACTTTGAAGTGATAGAGATTGTTGATGATAGCAATTCCTATCCTATGCTCTTACGAATCGATTGGGCCACTGACATGAATGGGGTGATTAATTTGAAGAAGCGCAAGATGATTTTTGAGAAGAATTCAATACGCATAGTTATACCCATGGACCCTGTTGAAGGATCGTGCTACACAGAGCCGGTGCTTGAATATGAAAGTGATGATGATTTGGACTGCATCTATAAGATAACAGTGTGAAACCAAGACTGGGTGAATCCCATCAGGGATGGGCGGCTTGCATGGGAGCGCGAAAGCTCCTGTACTTTAGATTTGGATGAGGAGATAAAGCGATGGGAGAATTTGTTACATGAGGTAACTACACTGAATTGTAATATGATGACAAAGTCACTACGCTGTTTATTGACAGAAGTAAGAGACCTGCCTACTTATGATGGCCTCAATGAGGTAGATACCTCCTTGAATAAATTTCAAATGGAGGTGCCAGAAAAGCAACACTTACAGGTTTTGGATTGGGTGCTGCGCGCTACGCCCACGAGGTGGTGGGGTACGCACAAAGGGAGCTTTGATGACTAGCGCAAGTGTAGGGGAATGATGCAATTATGATTTGGGAAGCCTAAGGTGCGACTGACAGATAAGTACAATGGGTAAGATGATCCACGCACACATCTAGCCAAATGGACGCAGGCCTATGGTGAAAGCCACAGCCTGAGTGGGTACACCTATTCTGGCATACCTTGGATGTTATACTGTAGAATTTCCCATTGTAGATCACTTGATAATGAAATATACTAAAGCAAAATATTTGATCTACTTCTACAACCAATTGTGCAGAAGCTTAATCGAATTGAGCAAGATCCATTGAAAACATATAACTGATAAGAAGAAATCAATCACACATAACACATAAGAAATAACCAGGGGAAAGCCTCAGCCTAAAACCCCAACTCTGTATTATCATACAAGTGGAAATATAGTCTGGATTACAAAAAGAATCAGCTCACAAGCTATCCTACTCTCTCTGCAATCTTTTTGCTGCTCATACATAGTCAAAGGCCTCTCTCAAACCTTCTCCTCTACCCTCCAAGCCTCCTATTTCTTTGCGAATTTTCCTTGGGGTCCAGTGCAACCATTTGTGTGAATTGGCCTCTTCACACACTCCCTAACCTCTGATCCAACTACGCAATCTTGAAGGAGATAAATCCTTCTCCATGGATGAGCTTCCTTTATAGGAAAAATCCATCCAACTGATAATAGATTGTCCCTCCTTTGATCTAAACTGGCTCTCTATCTGAACTGACATGCATGAGTTATTCATGAGAGAATATTCAGTTATATGAAGTCCAGTAGTTATATGCAAGCATGCATTAACTGACTAAATTCACATTAATTTAAATAAATAGTTTAAATCAATCTAACTGGACTTGACTCAGTTAACTAAGCCAACTAATTACAACTCAAATTAGAACCCATCCTTATCTATTTAACTAATGGATAAATTCCTCAATTAATGGAGAAATTGTTGCATGTCCTCACATAGAGTTTATGTTTGATTTTTCACAACTAATTAACTCATCGTGAACTAATTAATTTATTTTCAAATAGCTGTTAAGTTCAAATTCAAATTTTACTTCCTATTTTAGTCTAGGGACTGACTAAAATTGGAATCTATCCTGAACTACTAAAAATAGCAATGCTATTTTTAGCACTTCCATTTTTCATTCCCTGTTGCTCAATCCAACACTGGTACCCAAACTACTATTTATAGCAGTGCTATTCTTAGCACTTCTATTTTTAGCATTTCTAGTTGCCATTTTCAACACTCCCTCTCAACAAGAAAGGCATTCGACTCGAACCCGATCTTGTACCTTTGGAATGTTCTGCATGCAACACTTCTACCAAGTGTGGTTGCTCTAGCAACTCTAGAAACAGAAAAAACTCCCAACTGACCTCTTTGTTGGGCTAGAAACATACTCTGATGCTGAAGCTCTACCTGCTGCTGACAAGTGCTCCCTCTCTGACCTTTGAGCTGTTGCAACACTTCATGCATCTCGCAGCATTTCACACCTCAGTGTGTCATCCTGCACTGGTGCAACACTCATGTGCCTCTCGCATTGTTGCAGCCTGCTAGCTCTATACTGTCTTGGGACTCCTGCATTGTAGCTCTCTCTGCTGCTCCATCCGCATCTGTCTCTACCCAATAAGCCAGTCCTACTACTCCTCGTCAGGGCTCTTGTAGCAAAGTCGAATCAAAGAGGTTGGGTACCTCGAGGATCTTGCCCCTATTCCATCCTTCTTGGGATGCCCCACCTCATACTTGGAGGTATGGATGCATGTGATCCCTCTGCCCACCTGGCTCAAAATTCCCCCTACTGGAGGTCTCTGCATGAGTGGATGCCTCCACTCTATCTCCTATCGGCTTCCCCAGTTGTGGCTGCTCCACAACCTCCTGAAGCTACTTCATCAATCGTGGGTCCTCCACAATTGTCTGAGATTTCGTCTAGCACTGCATGTTGAGAGGTAATGTACTCTCCCTCTGAACCACCAAGTCTCCATCAGTTGCTTTGCTCCTCAAGGCTTTTCATGCATCTTGAACCTCAAGAGCATATAGGTTCTTAACTCGTGAACCGATTTGCTTCAGAGTGATGATGTGTCTAAGGAAAATCTTTCCCTTAGTGAAGACTACATCATTGCCTATGTCTTCCAACATCACAATCGACACCAAATTTCTCTTCAGTCCTGGTACATACTTGACATCAGTCAAGGTAATGCGAGCTCCATGCTCCCTTTGAAAAGTAACCATGCCTCCACCTGAGACACTATACTTTTCATCATTACCCATTGCTATGAGTATCTAGAGATCTTTCTCCTCCAAAGTACTAAACAAACTCTTGTCACCGGTCATGTGGAAAGAAGCCCCACTATCAAGAAACCAACCATTTCCCACCATGGATGAAACCATGCATGCGAACAGTGTGAAATCCAACTCAAACCATGAGGCCAATGCCTCCTTCCAAGGATCCCTTCTTGGATTTCCTTAGTGGACAATTTGTAGCAAAATGACCCACCTCATGACAACGAAAGCATCTCACTTCCAATTTGTCAAACTTCTTCCCACCTTGGGAAGAACTGGATTAGGAAAGAGAAACCTTCTCCTTCCCCTTCTTTACCTTACTCGCTAAGGCACAATTTTCTTCATACTCCATGTATGAAGAATCATCTCTGGTGCTTCCTCTTATCTCCTCCTGCATTATATCTGACCAAAGTTGTTCCCAATCTGGCAGTTTCTCTCTTCCATTAACCGAGTCTTGGTAGCTATGCCAGCTCTTAGGAAGACTGAGAAGTGAAAGACTCACCATGTCATCATCAGTTGTTGTGATCCCTACACTTCCAAGCTCATCCCTGCATGTGGTGAGCTTATTCAGATACATAGAGATCGGGTCACCCTTTTCACACTTGATCTTTCGAAACTTGTCTTTCAGCTTCCTCTGATTGCTGCTATTCTGATATAGATCTTTCAATGTTTTCCACATCGAAAACAGTGTCTCCTTCCCATGGAGGCTCAAGACAATGTGGTCTCGAACTACCTCTAGGAGGATTCTCCTTGCTCTAGCCACACATTTTTTTCATTCCGCTAGTTGAGTGGCATCAGTCGGCTTGGGGACTTCTTTATCAATGAAGTCCTTTAGACTGTTATCCTCTAATATTGCCTCTATGTGATCCTTTTAGGCTATATAATTCAAGCTTCCATCAAGGGCATACTCGATTCTTAAGCCACTGAACGCCATAGGTGAAATAGAGATGTGATAAAAACTTGATTTCTATAGTCAGGAACCAAACTTTGAACATCTCCTTCTTGTATATTGTTCTTCACCTTGATCACCTTTGCTCCGATACCATGTAGAAATTCCCATTGTAGATCACCTGATAATGTAATATACTAAAGAAAAATAATTGATCTACTTCTACAACCAATTATGCGGAAGCTTAATCGAATTCAGCAAGATCAATTGAACACATATAACTGATAAGAAGAAATCAATCACACATAACACATAAGAAATAACCAGGGGAAAGCCTCAGCCTAAAACTCCAACTCTGTATTATCATACAAGTGGAAATATAGTCTAGATTACCAAAAGAATCAGCTCACAAGCTATCCTAGTCTCTCTGCAATCCTTCTGCAACTCATAGACAATCAAAGGCCTTTCTCAAACCTTCTTCTCTGCCCTCCAAGCCTCCTATTTATTTGCGCAATTTTCCTTGGGGTCCAGTGCAACCACTTGTGTGAGTTGGCCTCTTCACACACTCACTAACCTCTGATCCAACTGCGCAATCCTGAAGGAGATAAATCCTTCTCCATGCATGAGCTTCCTTTATAGGAAAAATCCATCCAACTGATAGTACATTGTCCCTCCTCTGATCTCAACTAGGTCTCTATCTGAACTGACATGCATGAGTTATTCATGAGAGAATATTCAGTTATCTGAAGTGCAGCAGTTAATGACAAGCATGTGGCATGTTAACTAACTGAACTCTACAAGTAATTTAAAACAAACTGTTGAAATCAGTCTAACATTGACTGACTAAGTTAAACTGAGCCAACTAATTGTACAACTCAAATCTAAGAAACTCATCCTATCTATTTAAAACTAATGGATAAGATTCTTAAATTAATGGAGAAATTTATTGCAATCGTCCTGCATGCATTAGAGTTTTCAATGTTTTTGGTTTTTTCACAACTAATTAACTCATGGTGAATTAATTAATTTATTTTTCACAATAGACTGTTAAGTCAAATTCGAATTTTATGTCCTATTTAAGTCCAGGGATTGACTAGAAGAGTGGGAATCCATCCCGAATTGCTTAAAAATAAGCAATGCTATTTTTACATCCATTTTAATTCCCAAGCCGCAATCAATTCACAGAGAGAAGTTGGGTTCATTGAATCTAATCTTTTTTTTTGGGGGGGGGTGAGGGAACCCTCTCGATAACGAAGCCGCCCCCCTCTTTTTTTTTTCTACCGTGCCCTATTAGCGTAGCGAGCGGGCAAACTGTTTCAGGATTACAAGGTGCCTTCCCTTGGGCGGGAAACCCCAAGCCTGCGCTCCGGTCAAGCTCCTCAGAAAGCCTTGTTATAGCCTCTTGTAGCTGTGCACTTCAGGCCGACCTTGCTATAACTGTTGCTCAATCCAGCACTGGTACTCAAACTGTTATTTATAGTAGTGCTAGTTTTAGCATTTCTTGTTGCCAATTTCAACATATACCAATGAACTTGTATATAGAAACAGAACTCTGCCACGAGATAGGTGAATGGGATGCTCTGCGTGAAGGGTTCGTGATGACCTTCAATTTTGAGGATGAATGGGATAGTATTGATGAAGTGCTAGAGGTAAAAGAAACCATCTTTAGGATACCATAGGAGCTGGTAGAATCGATTCAGCCTGAATGGGCTACTCAGCTGAGCTACGTGCTGGAATTTTATAATGTAATTGCTGAAGAATAAGACGACAATCCAAGAAAAATTAACATTCCAGAGATGTAAGGCCACCACGAGGTTTAGGGACCATAGATTAAGAACCCTGACACAACTGTGCCAATTAAGACTAAGCAGGTGAATATTGGTATGGAGGCGGAACCTAAAATTATGAAGATTGGAGACTATAGGGATGACACGACAGTGGATAAGGTCGTCGAATTGCTCTACGAATATTAGGACTTATTCCTGACCAAGTTTACGGATTTGAAGGGAATAATCCGATATTTAGGGGTAATGAATATCATGTTAAAACCCGATGCGAAGCCAATTAAGCAGAGGATGTATCTCTTAAATCCGAAATACAAGGAGAAGGTCCTCGTAGAACTAGAAAAGATCGTGGCAGGCATCATTGAGCCTGTGGAGGAATCCGATTGGGTAAGCCTGATGGTGGTACAAGAGAAGAAGCAGTTGGAAGAAATAAGAATATGCATGGAATCTCAGAAAGTTGAATGACGCGTGTGTACATGATCCATTCCCCACTTCGTTCACAAATGAGGTGTTGGACAATATAGGCGATCAGGAAGCATATTCTTTCACTGATGGGTTCTCAGGGTACCACCAGATCAAAATCGCACCAGAGGATACGAGCAAGATGACCTTCGTGACTGAGTGGGGTTTCTTTCAATATACTGTCATGCCCTTTGGATTAAAGAATGCCCTTGCTATATTTTTGCTCGTAGTTCTTGGAGGTCTATTTCGAAAAATGGACTTTATTTGGGCTGGTTAGAATCCATGTAGCAAACCTGTGCTTGATTACGGATACATGGCGAAGATACCAATTCGCACTCAACCTCAAGAAGTGTACATTTCTCATTCCTTTTGGGAACCTGTTGGGGCATGTGGTTTGTAGACAAGGGTTGATTGTAGACCCTGTGAAAATCACAATTATTCTAAGTTTACAAGCACCATGGAGTGGGAGACAACAACGTGCTACTTTGGGGCATACGGGGCACTACAAGAAGTTCATCAAAAGCTATGCCCAAATCACCGTGCCGATGGAAAAGCTGTTGAAAAAGGATGTCAGGTTTTGTTGGAATGATGACTATAAGAAAAGCTTGCATGTATTGAAAGAAAATATGGTCACTACGTCGATTTTGGTCTTCCTGATTTGGAAGAAAGAGTTTCATGTCAATGTTGACGCATCGAGCATAGCATTGGGGGCAGTACTAACACAGGAGGGTGGAGAAGGCTTGGATCACCCTATCACATTCACCAGTCACAGATTATCTAAAGCAGAAAAGGATTATTCCACCACTGAACACGAGGGACTGGCTATGAGAACCTCTTAGAGCTCACAGATTTTGTCAATGCATCTGCATTATTCTTCAAAGTGTGCACCTTTACCAACAATACCTTTTTGTCTTCTATCATATCCCTCACAAAGTGATACTGAACATGAATGTGCTTTGTCTTTGAATGATATGCAGGGTTCTTTGCCAATAAAATTGCACTTTGGCTGTCATAGTCTATCCTTATAGCTCCCTGTACTAACCCCATACTTGAACATAATCTCTGCAACCAAACTGCTTCCTTGCTTGCATGAGTGGCTGCCATGTATTCTGCCTCTGTAGTTGATAGTGCCACTATAGATTGTTTCTTACTCATCCAACTAACTGCACCTCCAAATAGGTTAAACACATACCCACTTGTATATCTTCTCTGATCCATATCTCTAGCCTAGTCTGCATCAATAAAGCCACGAATATTCAACACTCTGTCCAATCCTAGTCTTCCTTGGTAGCACAAACTATAATCACTAGTGCCACACAAATACATGAAAAACTGCTTCATTGTTGTCCAATGCTCCTTCCTTGGTTTTGACATAGACCTGCTCAATACTCCCACTGCATGTGCAATGTCTGGTCTAGTACAGACCATTGCATACATCAGGCTATCGACCGCACTTGCATATGGAACACAGGACATGTCCTCTTCCTATTCTTGTGTCTTGGGACATTGTTCAGCAAATAACTTTACACCTACAGGAATAGGAACCTTCACTAGTTTACTATCCTACATATTAAACCTCTGCAATAGTGTATCGACATACTTCCTCTGGTTTAACCAAAGCTTCCTCTTTGTCCGATCTCTTTTAATATCCATGCCTAAAATATGGTTTGCAGCATCAAGATCTTACATGTCGAATTTGGAGGATAAATGAGTCTTCAAATCCTGGATAATTTCTTTGTCATTTCCAACCAACAACATATAATCCACATACAAAACCAGATAAATAGCACAGTCACCAATTAATTTAAAATACACATAGTGATATGCTTTGCTTTTGGTGAAGCCAAGTCCCTGTATAAATGTATCAAATTTATGATACCACATCCTTGGTGACTATTTTAACCCATACAAACACTTCTTTAACCTGCATACCAGTTCTTTCTTACCCTTCACCGCAAAGCCTTCAGGTTGCTTCATGTAGATTTCCTCTTCCAGATCCCCGTGAAGAAACATTGTCTTCACATCCATCTATTCTACCTCAAAATAAAAATCAAAGGCAACAACAACAAATAAAAGTAATCTATTAGAGGTTACCTTGGCAACAGGAGAAAAAATATCACCAAAATCAACTCCCGACACCTGGGAATAACCTTTTTCTACCAACCTAGCTTTGTATTTCTCCACCTTTACTTCTGCATTTGTCTTCTTCTTGAACACCCATTTGCTGCTAATGGGTTTCCTTCCAGTCGGCAACTCCACCAGATCCCAACCCTCATTTTTGTGCAAAGATGCCATTTCATCAACCATGTCCTCTTTCCAGAGTTTGTCATCCTTTGAATCTATTGCTTCCTTCATAGTTCTAGGATCATCATCAATAATAGATAAATAAAAATTTGAACAGAAAGTAGATGGACTATACCTTTCTGGTTGCCTTCTTTCTCAAACTGATCTTCTCACACCTGGATTTTGTGGCTCTTCATCTTCTAATTCCTCCTCTGTTGTAGGGTTTGATTCTTCCTCCTTAAGCTCAAACTCTGTCTTCTCAGGTTCCTTTGGTTGGACTTCATGTTTGATAACATCTTTTATCTCTCTGAACACCACACCTCAGCTGTACACAACCTTCCTTGTTACTGGGTTCCAAAACTTATAACCCTTTAAACCATCCTTATACCCAATAAAGATGCACTTTTCAGATTTACTATCTAACTTGGTTCATTTCTCC
>APFE031615946.1:59963-109881 GCA_000404065.3 Pinus taeda
CCCAACTCCTTGCATCAATACCAGTGCTCCCCGAACCATCTTGTAGGTATCCTTCTAGAACATTGTTTTTACACATGCATCATCCAAATTGCTTACAGAAATCAGATTTCTGGCCAATGTAGGAATATGCAGAACACCCTGAAGTGTTCTAACCCTTCCACCTTGCAACTTCAACTTTACTTTTCCGCGACCAATGATTCTAGCCTTCCTATCATCCCCTAAGAATACATCACCACCATCATATTTCTCATAATCGCAGAACCACTCTCTATGGGGAGTGAAGTGAAAGGATGCACCTGAGTCAATCAACCATGCCTCATTATCTACATGTGTACTTGAAGAAGCCAAGTACACATTCCTACCTTCATCTAAGGTGGTTTTCGCTTTTGCAGAAGGAGCATCATTAGATCCCTTTCCTTTATTAGGAGCTTTAGATTTATAGTCCCTTTTGTAGTGCCCTTATTTTCCGCATTTCTAGCACACCACCTTTACAGGTTTTCTTGCAGATTTAGATGTCCCTCTAGATTTAGATCTCCCACTTGATGACTTATTTTTGTTTCTGTTCTGGGACAGTCCGCGTACAGAGAAGCCATCACCATCCTAGCTCTCCAAATTTTTCCGTCTCATTTCCTCCATCAGCAAGGATGAGACTATTTCATCAAACTACAAGGCAGTTGCATTGCTACCTATTGCAATAACCAGACTTTCCCATGAATCTAGTAGAGAACACAACAAACTGATGCACTTATATTCATCTAAAGTTTTAATATCAAAAGATGCTAATTGACTTACCACAGTATTAAATGCATTCATATGCTCTGTCACCGAGTCTCCATCTTTCATCCTCAGGTTATACAGCTTTTTCCGTAGGAAAAATTTATTCACCAGAGACTTAGATTGGTACAAAGTCCCTAACTTGTCCCATAAAGCCTTCGCCATAGCTTCCCTTGATACATTCAGCAATACTGAATCTGAGACACACAATCGTATTGTGCTCTTTGCCTTTTGATCCAACTTCTTCCATTCTTCAATGGACAATCCCATTGGTTTAATACCCAAACCTACCACGATCCGCTGATCTTTATCCACCAACAGATCCTCCATCTTGAGTTTCCACTACTCAAAACTTTGACTATTAAATTTCTGATCTCTATCTTTCCACTACTCGCTATCTTCTTTCACCACCATAATCGATCTCGAAGATCTCCCATTGAACGACGTCTAACACAGGCCCGTGCAAAACCCCTTAGCAACAAAGGCATCCCCTTAAAGCCAAAACAACACTAATACCAAATGTAGGTTTTAACCATGTACAGAAATTACCTGCATACGAATTCTAAAACACATAAAATAAACACCGGGAGAGCATAACACATATACACAGAGATTTTCCACTGGATCCCAAAACCAAGACTACCAACTTGATTTTTCATTATGTTCCTTTCAATGTATAATACATATTTATACATGCCGAAGCATCCAATACCATGGACCGAAAACCATCACATCCAAAACCATGAACTGAAAACCATCGTGTCCAAAAGCATGTGCGAAAATCATGCACAAAACCATAGGTGGGTCTGCCCAACCTAACATAGGTTCCAAAACCAAAATTTTCCGGGGTGCTACCCTGGACCCCATAGAGTGGGGTTACCTGCACCCCTCAAACCCCCCGTGACCCCCTCGCTACACAATCAGCACAATGAAGGGGGGGCTCTGCCCCGCTCTAACCCCCAGTTAACTATGTGGGCTAGTCGTGGAAACTATATAACACAACCCAATAGTATGCACTCTAGAAGTATCGACACTACTTGTTGGGGGGAGACTTCAAGATGTATACAGATCATTCCGGGTTGAAATACTTGGTTAATAAGCCTGTGTTGGGGGGTTGCACATGCAGATGGATTTTATTGTTCCAAGAATATGATTTTGAAGTTGTTGTGAAGTAGACAATTGAACATGGGACCAGATCACCTGTCGCGCATTGAGACACGAGAGGAACTTACTAGTCTAGAGGAAGGATTTCCTAATGCACAACTCTTTGTTGTGCGTGTAGTGGATGGACATTTTGAAGATATAATTCACTTTCTCAGGATTGGAACTGCACCAAAAGGGTACTTTGTCCAGCAGAAGAAGGAACTAGTGGTGCACGTGGCAGATTTCTTTGTCATTGCAGGGAAACTATAGAAGACGGGGAATGATGAGATACTACGAAGGTATGTACCTAAATTTGAACGAAGCAATATCCTCGTGGACGCTCATGGGGGCGCTGCGGAAGGACATTATGTAGGGAGAGTGACCGCGCAAAAGATTCTCCGTGCAGGGTTGTGGTGGCCGACCCTTCATCAAGGTTCAAAAGCACATTGGAAGGCCTGTGATGTATGTCAAAGAATAGGTAAACCATCACGGCAGGAAAAGATTCCTTTGAATATACAAATGACATTGCAGCCCTTTGAAAAGTGGGCAATTAACTTTGTAGGACCTATCAAACCTCAAGGAAAGACAGGCATGAGATATATTATCATTGTGATAGAGTACCTAACTCGTTGGGCAAAAGCACAATTGGTAAAAGATTGCACGGCTGTAACGGCTGCAAAGTTTCTGTTTGAACACATACTGACACAATTTGGATGTTTGAAGATCTTAATGAGTGATCGCGGTAAACATTTCCTGGACAAGACGATCAACGTGCTGACAGAAGAGTTTCAAGTGTATCATCAAAAAAGCACACCGTATTACCAACAAGCTAATGTGACAGTAGAATTGTTTAACAAAGTACTAGAGACTGCGCTGACTAAGGTATGCAATGTGCAGCGAAGTGATTGGGACCTACACGTACTTGCAGTATTATGGGCTTATAGGACAACATGCAAGAAACTGATGAGACAGACACCCTTCTGACTTGTTTATGGAGTGGAAGCTGTAATGCCTATGGAATTCGTTGTGCCTAGTCTATGTATAGTGATGCTCACAGGTATGACGGATTGCGGAGCCCTGGAGGAGAGGCTCGTGCAGTTGGAGGAGCTCAAAGAAGAATGTTTTTTGGCTTGATTCCACCAGCAGGTGCAAAAGTAGCGCAAAAAGGCTTGGCACAATCGACATATTAAGTTGCGCACCCTCAAGGCGAATGAATTAGTGTTGTTGTATTATAACAAGTTTGATAAATTCCCAGGGAAGCTCAAAATGCATTTTCTAGGACCATATGTAATTAAGGAGATCACAGATGGTGGCGCGCTGCAATTAGTAAAGTTAAATGGAGAACTCTTCCCAAGAAAATTCAATTGCAGTCGTTTGAAGGCATACACAGGTGGCTCGGCCATTGACTAGCTGCGAGAAGCACAGTCTTAGTGCTCAAGGCAGCTGAAAGGAGGTACAGGACTATAAACCACTCTTTCCAGGAGCTGCACAATGTCAAGAATGCGCACAGTAGCGAAGTGTCACAAGTTCCACGACAGCGCGAGGGTAGTTGTGCTACCGTGTAGGTTGGTTGGAAAGTGAACGTTACAATCACTATTCACGATGTGATGCTTGGTTTGAGACCAATTGGAGTGGGCAGTAAGCATTTAAGGTGAACTTTATGGGCTATATTTGGGAAAATTTGTTGCCAAAGAAGCATTAATGGACCAAAAATGGGTGGAACAGTAGAATTTGAATTCAAAAAGCACTATAAATTGCAAAGGGATGCCTAGCAAACAACACTTGGCCATTTGAGAATTGAGCTGTTGTGCGCCCAGAGATTCATGAACCCAGATTTGTTTGATCTGTTAAATTCGAAGTCGTTGTTTGAGCACTTACCCGAGCCATTGAGAGAATTGTGGAAGAGCAGTATGGCAGCGCTTGAGGAATCCATGGATACTAGAGCAATGAACACTTAGGAGGCCGCGCAAGCCTTGACAGTAGGCGAAGCCCCATAAAGTGCTGGGATAGTTGCAAAAATACCTAAATCATCACGCACATTGAGACCCAATAAAGGCAAGAAGCTCATGGTACTGGTCCGCGTGTCCCCCATGAATCAGTTAAGAATGAGGGTCACCATGGAAGAAAAGGGGAAGGTGATCAATTTGGAAGCCGATGAGGAGGAGCAAGACTTTGAAGAAATCATGGTAGAGGAGGAAGATGACATATAGATGGAGGCAGAAACACAAGGTGCGGACCCTCTTACCAGGATGCCCGCATATGTTCCTCCACATAAGGGGAAAGTAAGGGTGCCCAAGGAACTAGATGAGAAAAAGAGCTATCTACAGATCCCATTGCTCCCGACAACATCATTTTTTACGAAGTGCACTTGGGGCGAGTGTCGGTATTAAAATTTGAGGACTAGGATCTCACGGACCATGAGAAATTCCCACATTTGGCAATCATACAGATCATGCGCCAGAAGAAAAACACATCGCCGAGAGTTATAGAGTTGGAGCTGCGCCAATGGCTATAAGGTGTGGAGAAGGTAGGACTGTTAAACCTCCTCTGGGTGCCACATTACCATCGCTCCCCATTGACTATTTTCGCCATCGGGAAACTGCTCTGCCTGGTGCATGATGGGTGTTTGTGGATGGAGGAGCCCATCCCCATCACGGATCATCTAATTCACAGAATTACCCAGCTCCCTTGCAAAGGGGAGGATCCAATGAATATCTGAGAGGGTAAAAGTGATGATTTGGCCATTGTGGAGACCATAAAGAAGAAATTCAAGTTGGAGAAGAAGAAAAGAGGGTACGTGATCTCCATCATCAACAACGTGGTAGTCAAAGTGGCGATGCAGATATTGGCTGGGAAGGTTAGGCGGAAGTGTCGCGCAGATGAGGTACCCGCGTCGGTGGTTTCACTTGCCGCGTAATGCAGAGAAGGGGTCCAGTTTAACTAGGCAGATTACGTGTGCATAGAGTTCCTAGAAAACTATGGCAAGGCACAAGAGCAGGGGAAGACTTTCCACTATGCATGGCTTCTTCTATCCATAGTACTGGTGGCTTGGGAATTGACTGAGGACAACCAGTTGCAAGTGATTGCGCAGGATCTTCCGGAGGCAGTGAAGTACAATTGATTGTGGGAAACCAGAGATGTGCAGAGAATTAGAGACAACAAAATATCCTGGGTGTTCATGGAAATGAACAACATAATGGGGATTAACCACAAGCTGCGGTTATCACCCACAGTTTATAACAGTCTGCAGAGCTTTGCGGAGTTCAAGGTGGAATTTCACCATGTGTACATCAGGGCGAGGAAGGACCCCGCAAAGGCATGGAAGGAGCTACCTTATCTGGTGATGGATGATGTCATATTCGCCATCCTTGAGTCATGGCCGTCAGAGTGGCAAGCTCTAGCCAACTCCGTGGTGGAAGCAGAGAAGTTCGCTATACAAAGGAAAAAGGAGGAGGTGAAACTGCAGATGGCGCAGTTGGCAGAGAAGAGAAGGAACAAAGCAGCAACAACCAAGGTTCACGAGGCACGCGACGCTGCGAAGGCAGAAGAAGAGCAATGAAAGGTAGTAGAGAAGAAGTGCGAAGTCCAGAAGTCACCTTCGCCTAAACATGAAACAAATCTAGAGGATGGTGGCATGGACCCACAGACGACGTCCACACAGTTGAAATGACAATGCCCAAGAGAGTAGGTGGGGCTGTAGAAGAAGTTGAAGGCTTCAAAGACTTCTTTCGACCTGATCACCCTCAATGAGGGGGGTGTACATCACATTGGGGAGACGATGAGGGAAGTCACTATAGAGGCACTCCAACAGTTTGCAGAGGAACACCAGATGGTGTTGGGGGCCCTCCGACCACATATAAGGAGTTGCAGGTGCACACTCCACAGGTTGGTATTGTGTTAACCAGCCTCGCACTAGGCACGACAACAACTGAGGAAATGTTTCACGCCTGCATGACCAACACCATAGTGATGCCAAAGGGAGCACTCATGACAAAAAATTAGGTCGACAAGCCTATGGTCAGTAGATTAAAGGGGATAGGGATAAACATGGCTATGCTCCCTCGAGAGACACTCTATGTTTTGCAAGAAAGAGTTACTATAGAATTGTGAGCTAGGGAGGGTCACGCGCTTCAGGTCATGAGTGAGCAGTGCATCAACATTGAACAATTGAGCCTGCAACATGATGAGGTAGTGGCACAGAACTAACAAATTGTGCAAGTGGTTGACGAATCTTTCTAGATGGTCCTGGAGCTGGCCATCCAAGTAGAGGAACCAATGGAGGCACGCATCATGAAACTAGCAGTAGGGGTGCGCGAGGCTAAGGAAGAGATGGCCAAGGTTCAACTAGAGCTGAACCTTCAGATAGCCGAGCTACAATTGAAGGCGCAGCCTTCAACGCCACTGAAGGTTAAGGAACAATGTGCTAACACAATTATAACAGCCATAACAGAGGTCAACAGCTCAGTGAAAGACTACACTAGGCTATTTGAAGAGTCGTTCGAGGTTCTCATCACTTTGCAGGAAGACCCAAACACACAACACTTAGAAATAGAGGTGCGTGAGATGCAGTAAAAATATGATGAGATAAAAGGTACCACGTAGACAGTTGTCCTTACACAAAGGCTCACATGGATGTAGTAGGCAGAACTGTTCAAGGAGCAAGTGGATGTTGCTCGACACAAGGAAGTCGTTTTTAAGGCACGCGTACAACCATGGATTGATGAGGTGTTCGTCATTACAGCCTCTATTGAACCAAATCTCATGCAGATGTAGGGTGCACAAGAACAGGTTCAGGGAAGCAGTTCAGCTACAACGGTTTCTGAACAATGCGTCCATGAAGTGCAATAGGTAGCCGCTCAGAGTGTTGTTGATATTGTAGCAGTCTAGGCAGAGTTGGTAGGTCTTTGCACAAAGATCTCCACATCGATAGAGTGACTCAAGGGCGAGTCATAATGTTTTTGTTGGGGGCTTGTTGGGTGCAGTATCCCCTAAGGAAAGTTTTGGGGCATAGAGCCCAGATTTTGGTCATAAATTGTATCTTTGATGTAAATACTTCACATTTTGTGGGCATGGAGTGTGTAGCTTGTAAATGAGCCATAGGGTTGTCCACCCCTAATTTTGTAATGTAATGTCGGCTATAGATTGTATAAATAGAGCGAGGCTCTAAGTTGTAGAAAAAAGGAATTTTAAGGATCATGGAATAGAAGCATAGCAAAAGATCTAAGGGTAAAATCAAGTCTTTGGGTCGTAGAGTAGGAGAAGGCTCTGCAACTGAGTGTGTAGAGGTCTAGTAGTCCGCAGCTGAGTGCGTGAACCCCTGTAGCTAAGTGCGCATGGCTAGTCGAGTCTGTAACCGTTGGAAGCATTAATAAAGAGAAGTTTTATATCATTCCTGTGTATATATTTCCTGTTTTCTGCGTTGAATGTATTGGGCATGAATTACATTTCTACTGTTATATGATGTGCGAATGTATATGATTGTGATAATTAAGTGAATGCGAGACAAAGTATCTGTTTATGCAAATTTAACTAATATATTTAAGAAGATAAGTACGATTTGCAGTATTGTTTGGGGAAATAGTGCAAATTGCTGCCATAGTAGCGCGGAAGCACCTCAGCCCCTAGCTAAGGCTATGCGAAAGCGATTATAACAGATCATGAAGGTCTCGCAGGTCAGCACAGTGCGCAAAGTGACCTGCCTGAAGGTAGGCACAATTGGACTAAATCAACCCCTCAAACATCTCATGGGTGCAAAAACTTGGTTCCAACATCCCCCCATACTGCTTCGGGTGAGACTTCAGTCTGCACTCCGTGGGCTGATGCCAAAAGGGCTAGTAGTGTAGGGATTTGTTTAGCTAAATAACTCCGAACTTGGGTTAGGCCCCATCAAGCCAACACCCATACTGGGACTACTCTCGGAACATCACATTTGACATTAGAGAAATGTTGAGGTCTAAATGGGCCTCCTAAGAAATATTATAAAATAATAGTGAAAATAATAGAATATTAGATTACCTCATCATAGATTTGGAGGGAAAAAATAAAAAACTACTTTTTCAACTTGTATATTCAACTTATCTCCCTACACATATACTCAAATTTTGAGCAAGATAACTCATTGGATGTAGTATTTATTTTGCATCCAAGGAGTACCCATGTTGCATACTTTTGATGGACCCTACTACATGAAAAATGTGAAATATGGTTCATTGAAAGTATGCAACATGGGTTCTCCTTGGATGCAAAATTAAATTATACATCTAATGAGTGATCTCATTCAAAGTTTGAGTAAAATAATAGGGAGATAAGTTGAAAATAAAAATTGAAGTAATAGTTTTATTTTTATTTTTATCAATTTATACCTTTTTACTCCAAAAGTTGTGAATCATCCCTAATGGTTGACATCATCATACTAAATCCTATTTGTTCTTATAAAGTTGATTTTTGTTGTACATTTTTGTTTTGAGGCCCATTTTAGACCTCAAAATTTCTCTAATGGATTGAAATCTAGACTCTAACATCCTAGATATAACCCTTGCCCCCCCATGAAGTAGGGTCCATTCTTGAATATGGGATCCCAATATGCTTTTTCCTCAAAGAGGAAGGTGTAAAACTATTGTCCACAAAACAATTTTGAAACCTTTTCTTTAATCTTGGGTATCTAACTCTTATTGATCCATGCCTATAGAGACCTTGGAGAGGGACAAAAGCTCATAAAATAACCAAGACTCCCTTTATCTACAAGATTCAAGGCCATCAATTTGGATTGAGAAGCATGAACCTCCACCTTTGGAATGTTGTTGATATTCCTCATAAATTTGGAGGATTTGGCCTTTTGGAAATGTGGCCCTCTAGTGACAAGGGAATTAAATGCCACTATGTTTGGAGGAGGGAATGGTCGATTATCTAATTTTCAAAGAGTAATTTAAGGTTTTTTTGAGAACCAGATAAATACACCTTTTTCAATATACTAATATCCATTTTATTGACTTTCTTATCTAATTGGGAGAACCTAAAGTCTAAGTTTTCAGTTTCATTGTGAGTTTTAGATGATCCTTTTGGAGGCTTAATTGGTGTAGTATCTTTCTTTGGAGGCTTGTTGGAAAATAATAATAATACTCTTCTTATCACAACTTTCAGCGACTGAAAAAAATGGATCTTCTAATCAAAGTTACGTCACTTTTAAGTTACACACTTTTAAAATCTTAATTTGGAGAATATTTGAATGACTAGCATTTTTCTTGATGTATGTCTAAGATTTGAGCCCTTCTAAATTTAATCTTTTTATTATAATACAATGATATATCTTTTCTGCAATTCCACATGTTTGACAATAATTTGATGTGCCAAGTGAAAATTATGGTAACATTCCCAAAACTTGCTTATTTTTGGTCTCTTTCCAAGTGAAACTTCTATTGTGCCACTTTTCCAATTATTCAATGTTTATTATGAAATTTTTACTTGTACTTTTTTTTATGTCTCCTCATATCTTTGAAAACTTCATAGTCTGAAGTGTCCCATAAAAAGATTATAGTGAAAATGCTGAAATGACTTATTTGAAATAGATTTAAGGACTAATCACAAACTGTAACATAAACAATATATATCTATAAATTATAGTGAAATAGAATTTGAAACTTTAACTAGATGTTCCATGAACTCTCATCGAAATGCTCAAAATTTCACCATTTGAAGCACCTTACAAAAAAAGTTATATTAAAAATGCTAAGATGACTTGTGTGAAGCACCAAAACCCTAAGATCATATGCTTTGATATGAAATATTATAAACCTTGTAACTTAAAAATGATAATAAACTAATAATGAAAATAATGTACAAGAGATAATTTAACGATCCTAAAACTAGTATCCTTACTCTACATATAATATTAATAATATATATATTTATGAGATGAAGGGTACAATTATAATAAAATGGGACCATGAAAGGCTGTAGCCTACATAAAAATATAATAATAGAAATGCGATCACTCAATATCTAGTGCTTAGTAACGAGTTTATAGGTTAATCTGGATATTATTTAGGCATTAATAGGAAGGGTTAGGGCCTATTTGGAAAGTGTGCTTGCTTGAATATTATGTTCTCTATAGACATGTGTAAATGAAATGTCCTCAAACGGAACCACAACCTTTTTCAACTATTGAGCTATGTACATGAGCATAAGATTGGCAATTTAAGTCTTGTCTTGCATCCATTGTATAACCAATTTTGATTCTTTGAAGACTTATAAGCATCAACCATTTCCTAAGATAATAAATTTTAATAATGCAAACAATCCCTTAAATTCTCCCATATTGTTTGTACCATATCCTAACTTTTATTGTCTAGAAAAAGACTACTCGATTGGGAGGTGCAGAGTAAAACTTGAACCATATTGAAGTCCATCTTCCTATCTAGCCCCATGAAAGAAGCACCGATTTTTATCATGATTTATTAGTGGTTCCTCCACAACTTGAAGTGTTATAAGTTTATGTGAACTATTTTGTAATTGAATTATACTAAGTTCCTGAATTGCCACCTTAGTTGGCAAGGAGACTTTATCCTCGAAGATGAATAGGTCCAAATTGCAACAAGTGGTACAAATATGAGCTTTCAAATGGAACATCTCTTAAATAAATGGTTGATAGTGTTCCTCAACATTGTTTTTATTCCACAAGTCCTAACAATTTACCCATAGCTCTAGGTGGTCCCAAACAAGCTTGGTAAAGGGGCCTTCAAGGAATAAATTACTTGTATCTTCAATTGCTCCATGATAAATAATGAAAAAACTAGGGCCCTCTTAACCCGTCATTTGCACCTGAACTCACACAAGAACTTGGTTCTTAAATACAGTCCAAAAAAATATAATTGATTTTAAGGTAGTCTTTGATTTCCATATCATTTTGTACCACTAGGAGTTATACTCTAGTTAAGTCTCTTGCATAGAATCATAACTCAACTTGGCCATGTATTGGATCCTATAACATATTATGACAAACCAACTCATCTTCCCCTTCCTTAGTTCTAATATGATAATTTTGGAATTCTGAGATGAAGCTACCCCATGAATTGTAGCAAGTCCAATCCAAATGAAGATAAATTGTAGTGAGCCACCCTTGATTCCAAATCATGGAAGAATCTTGACAGAGTGCATATACCTCACTCAAGTAGAAATCTAGTAATATATGTGGTAAAAAGATACTTTTATTACATCCCACAATCACATCCATGCTCATTCGGGCCTAGGAACCCGATTTAACAAGCCAAGAAAGATGTTTTCCTATAAGTGGGAAGGCTTGTGAAATAATTTTCCATTGATTTGATAAATTTGATGGCCAAGTTGTCTTGAGTTAAAAAGACACATAAATGAATTCTTACTATTTTTGTTCTAAAATTAATTATCTTTTTGAATCTTAGCCACTCTATTTTTTTTATAAAGCAATATATTTCCAACTACTAAGATGAGAACCCAAGTATTTTGTAGATCCTTTCATGAGTTAATTGATAACAAATATTCAAATTTTATTAAAAATACCTTTTAAATGAGTTGTGGAAGGTGCCAATACATTAGGATAATGGTGATGAAAACATGACTAAACATACATTAGGAAAATTGTGATGAGAACTTGACTAAACTTGGGGAGCGGGTGAATCAATTTAGCATATTCATGGACATTAATTTTTTTTCCTTTATTTCACAAATAATGACCAATAGATTGGATATGTGAACAACAATTAATAAACAAACCAAAACATCACATGAACACAATAACAACACATGTTGACACCAGATATATGTGAAAAACCATAACAGGACAAAACCAAGATTTTATTATTTTGTGATGCAAAGGCAAGCTCCTACTCCTTATTACAAGAGGTTTCTCAATTTTCTGCAAGTTACAACATATAAGGAAGCTCCAACTTCCATATGTTTTCTATAGGATACGACCCACAAGAGGATCCTACCTTAAGAGGCTCCAACCTGATGTTTATCAATCCACCACTTGAAACAAGACTACGATCTCTTAATGCAAATAATAAATATAATGTGATGGTTTACCTAGTCATAATTTATTCATATCTTCATATTCATTGCTACATCTTCTTCCCTTCAAATCTTCTTCACATCAGCTTCATTAGTGCCAGGTAACTAGTGTATAATAGCTCAATAAAGTCCCTCACATTCTCCCATTCTCTAACCTCTACCATGCCTTCCAAAATCACATCTTTTATAAAGATAGTATTATGGTTGCTTGTATCCCACATAGGAATATGAAGTGAATTGGTTTGACTCTTTTCCTTCCACTCATTCGTTTCCAAACTCTTCATATCTTGAATATTAGAACACAAAATTAAATAATCCATTCAATATTAATTTCAGCCACATGTAATCATTAAATGCATCACCTAGTGCCAAAATCAAATACCAATATTTAAGATTAATGCATCACAATAATCTTTGCAACATACTTGCCTTTTCCTTGGAGTCTTTCATTTGCATCAAAACAATTCAACTCAATCATCAATTTTACATCACAACAAATTCTTCAATATCAAAATCGATGTAAAATTATCAAAACATTTCAATGTATCACAAATCCTCCTCCTTCTTCTCCTCCTTTTCCTTCTTTTGCTGCTTGCTGCTCCTTGCATTGTTGCTTCTTCTTTTGTTGCTTGCTACTACCTTGCATTGCTACTACTTTTCTGCTCCTTTGCTTGTTGTTCCTTGTACTGCTTCTTTACTTGTTCCTTTGCCATCAATGAAAATATTTCCAAAAATCTCTCCTTTGGCATTGTGAAACAGAAAGATCCTCACTATGCACATCTACCCTCCCCTTTGGCATCAATGGAAAGGGATTTGCTTCAAAAATTTCATGTTTTTCTTGCACCTTTTCGAGATTTTATAACATCAAACTGCTTACATATAAAGCATTCTAAAAAGGGTAGATTTAATCATCAATTTCAGTGGCGACAATTTCCACATGATACAATACTCTCTCGGCATCACAGAGAGCAAGATCGCAAACAACGAACGAGGAAACTCTCTGTAGATTTAGAATTCATCCTTGCATGAAGAGAAACAACTATACAATTTATAGAAAAATTTCAAATGGAATTTTTTATTCAGGGGTTTGATTTTTTTAATGCAAATATTTGGACCAACAAAAGAATTTGTGTACGAAAAATCTGGTTAAAGCTCCACCTTTGTAATCCTTAAAAGAAAAAGGAGAAATATGGTGAAGCCATTCATCTTCCATCTAATATATTTATTCTGCACAATATTAGTGTTGGAACTGTAATACAAACACTGATCCATATTAACGTTGTATCACCATATCAACATATTAACGTTGTATCAACTTATTGTTAATAAAACCCCTACTGAGGTCACATGCTTATCGGGGTTTCTGAGCGTTGAAATCTGAACCAAAAAAAGTCTGACCTCCAAACATGTGCATAAATTTAAACTGAAGGTTGAACATGAATAGTCCCATCTATATAATCTGTAACCATTACCTGTCTGTACTGTTGAAACGCTAATTGAAATAATGAAGGGAAAAATAAACAAGAAAGAAAAACAAGAAAGCTTAACTGAATAACCAAGACAAGAAATTGAATGGATTGGAATTTGCTATTCAACAATGATTCTCCGCACATTACATTTCATGGGCATTTGATTATTTTATATCATGAACCGTCGTTACATAACTAATATATCGGTATAAAACTGTCTAGTTACATTTACCCAAAGTTACTAATTCATTGTCAAACTAACAAACTCCACCTTGATAACAATTTTCCTAATCCCTTGCCCATTCCCATTCATCATCTTTTCTGCAAGCCAAGAGAAGCTAAACACCACCGCAACTTCTCTACTATTACTGGCTTTGTGAATATGTCTGCACAATTCTCTCGCGTATGGACCTTTTGAAGAGCTACTTTTCCGCCATCGATCACATGTCTCAGAAAATGATACCTTACATCAATGTGCTTGGTTCTGCTGTGATAGGCAGGATTTGTAGCCAAGTGAATAGCACTTTGACTGTCACAAAGTACATTCACTTTCTCTTGCGTTCTTCCAATTTCATCAAGCAGACCGTTTAACCAAATTGCTTCTTTACTGGCATCTGAGGCAGTTATATATTCGGCTTTAGTAGTGGACAATGCAACTATTTCTTGAAGCTTTGACATCCAACTAATTGCTCCACCTGCAAGAGTAAAGACATAACTTGTGGGTGGAGATAGGAAAATTCCTCAAGGTATGGTGAAAAAATTCTGAGGCATCCAAAATTGGTTTGGTTTTGTGATCTCGGGACCAATTTTGGTGAGATCACAATAGCTTAAGGGTGGAGGTGGTTTAACCTATGGAATCCCTAATTTATTATGCCTTGGTTTATCCCATGAAATCCCACATTCATGCTTAGAATATGACACGGGGGTGATTGGTTAAAAGAGACATTTGGTTCAACCCAATCTATGGTTGGGTGGTACGTGGAAGTCCTTGACTTGGCTGAATTTTGCATATGTTAATAAGAGTTATTTTCCTATTGTGATCTATGAGAATTTGTACTTGTTATTACGTTGATTTGATAGCTAATTGTCATGGTTAATATTTTGGTTATATGTTGGTTATAAGCATGGTTCTATGATGTGCTATAGATATGGCTCTTATTCATGATTTGATAAGTATTTGAATGGTTGATGAATGAATGGGTTAAAAAGTGTTTTTGCAACTACTTGAGAGGGAATTAGACCTTCGTGGTGATTCTAGGATGAAGTTCAGAGGTTTATGATCAGATATGCATTCATGACATGTAGCTTACACTTTTATCATATGTTTGACGAAATGGCTATTGCGTACTAGGCATGTCTAGGTCAAGATATTGTTCAATTTTGAATGTTTGGAATTGTTATAATCTTAATCATGATTCTGGAAAGTTACAAGTAGTTTTGTGGTATGTTCCAGAGGCTAGCCTCAAAAGGTGGCATAGATCATGTAACTGCATTCACAAAAATGGAAGATTTAGGTCATAACTACATGCAAGCAAGCTTATGAGTGTGCTTATAACCTCATAACAGCATGCATGATGCGTTGTGGGTGTGGTTAAGGTGTTAGGCATTTGAAAAAGTAGTTTCATCTTGGGATCTAATCATCAGAGGTTGTGGACTGATTGCTAGGTGATCTAGTGCTCCTGAGTAGTGTTAATAAGTTTCCATATTAGAGGCCCCACTTCCATAACTTGGAACTTGGAGGTAGGGTCATGTCATAGTATCACTCAACTCACATTTACCCTAAAGAGCTTGTAAAATCATTTAATTGTGGGGTGGGGTGTTACAAGACCATACACATTGGAGTGGACTAGATCCAAAATTTCTTTGGACATATGTTCACTGCTTGGATATGGTCTCTTGACATTATTTCTAAGAGCACATCCCTTATACATACCTCTATGATCTATTTGCAAATATGGTACACGTAAAACAATTTGCTTCAAATTTGGCAAGGATCTATAATGAAGATGTGCATATCTCCTATGCAATAGCTCACTAGGGCTAATAACATTATGTATTAAAGATTTGGAAGATTATCCCAAGATTTTATACAGCCTTCCTTCACAAATCCTCATAACCCTAGCAGAGCTTATACTAGAGCCCTTGTCCCACATAAGGACTTTCCCATCAATGAAGGCCAATTTATCTCCTCTATCTCCTAAACATAAAATTGAAACCAAATTCTTTTTCAAACCTAGAACATAGAGTATGTTGCTTAAGTGAATGTTTTCACCTATTTCCATCTCAACGAATTTATGCTCCGAATTCCTTTGACTGCATAGTTGTTGTTGTCTCCAATCTCTACCTTATGTGCCAATATTCTTTCCATAAAACTTGTAAGATGATCACACTCCCTTGTCATATTTCTTAAATCTCCACTATTAATCAACCATGTATTGTTGTCATTTGCAAGAGATCCTACAAGTGTGGAATAGTGTAAGTGATATTTATCACCTTCAACTTTGGATCTCTTGGTCTACTTGTCAAATTATGCCATTGTAGCATGCTCATTTCCTAAATTATTCTTATCATTGAAGCTTTCAGCACTTTAGGCCTTGAAGTGACCAAATTTCTTGCAACAAAAACACTGAATTTAACACATATCTTTCTTCCTTTAAGGATTGGGTTTGTTATCAAAACCCTTTTTCGTTTTCTGAAAACTATACTTATTTCTTCCTCCAACTTTCATGGAATAAGCTGCATAGGCTTGAGAATCTTCTCCTTATTTTGGATTTCTTTCTCTAGATTGAAATATTGATTCTTCTTGAGCTCAAGTTGCACATAGTTCTTCTAAACTTAGAGCTTCCTCTAACCTACTTATACGTACCGCAAATGAATCCCATGAACATGGTAGTCCATCAAGTACTATAGTCACAAGTTTTTTATCAGATTATTTTCATCAATAACTTGTAGTTAATCTCTTAGTTGAGAAACACTCACAAAGTATTAATCCACTGTATCGTTCTTTGTCATTCTTATATCTTGAAGTTCGTTTTGAAGTTCATGACTTAGCCAAAATTGTTGACAATATAAATTATTTAGGGCATCATACATCTTTTTTGGAGTATCAAATTTTGATATGTATGAAATATGATGGTCCTTGATGGAGTCCACAATAATGCTTATGGTGGTGATGTCATCTTTCATGTAATTCTTCTTTCCAACTTCATCTGTAGGTTCAGTCACTTTTCCTTGCACAATTTGCAAAAGATCTTCTTTTACAAGAATTAGGAAAATTCCTGTCTTCCAAGCCCTAAAGTTAGTGGCCCCCTGTAACTTGTTCTTTGGTTTCATAGTAGAGGACATAGATGCAACTTGAATATATATCTAGGTTTCTTTAGAGTGATCTCAAGATAGGGTTTTTCAATGGGTGATCTATGTGACAGTTCTTTCCTTACCAAAGTTTTAATACCTTGTTGATTTTTCAGTATAATTGATACAAGTACATTATTTGTAAACTATTGTAACTACTTTAGGATATATATTATAGTTATACTATCTTCATCAACTAATCACACTTCAAAAATTCAACTAATAGCCATAAAAAAAAGGTAGATATCACAATGAGTTTGAGAGACTAATAAGTGTGTATGTAAAACTAAAAACTTCAAGTGTATTTTATACCCAAGATACCCAAGAGACATGTCTCTTAAATTAAATCACCTCTTTGTAAATTAAATTCTAGTAAGTTTGCACATTTACCTTTTTAGTCATATTTGTTAAAGCGTTGAACATCATGTAAATAATAGTGGGAAGTAACTCGGTAAGTATATTTATTTACATCTTATTCTTGTTCTATCTTTTATGAAAATACTTGATTAAATTATGGTGGGTGGTAATTGATGGTAAATATGTTATTTACTTGAGTATGAGCTATTTTCAAGAATATAAAAATACTTGATTAAATTATGGTGGGTGGTCATTGATGGTAAATATGCTATTTACGTGAGTATGAGCTATTTTCAAGAATTTTAATTTTAGATGATTTTGTTGATTTCCTTTCTTTAGATGGTTTTGTTGATGGTTTTCATGTTTTTACATAGTATTATAAATACATCAAGGATTATGAAGACAGACCATAGCTACATTCTTTTTGTTATAAAGCTTTACCTCAATGCAATCTAGTTGACTATGTGAGATGTATTATGAGGTAAGTGTGTTGATGCCTAGATCATGAATTGATATTTACAATGTTTATTAGCCATTTAATTTCTATGGTTGTACTAATTTAGGTGGTTGGGAGAAATTTTCTTATCCACTATATTTGAATTTAATTATGTTGATAATCATGTCTATTTTTAAATAGGGCTTCTATAATTTTAATAAGCCTCAAGTCAACAATATAGTATACACAAACCAACTATTGAGATTTATTTTCAATGTAGTTATGCCTTTTTTGTTATTTTAATTAAATCACTTCATATGACATTTTTTAAATTAAATAATTACAAGGAAAGGGGCTATGTAGCTTAGTATGGAAAAAATGCAATGTCTTATCTTGTTAAACATTTTGAATCAGTCAAATTACACAAAACTAAAAATATAAATATAAATAAAAAATTAGTAATTATAATTATTAATAAAACCTTTTGACTGGTGGAATTATATAAAAACAAAACAAAATAAAAAATAACAAAATTAATAATTATAATTATAGAATTATCAATTAAACTAGCCTAGATCCACGGATTTCTTAATGTGCAAACTACCAAATTGTTTTACAGTGAAAATTAATAAAATATTTTGGCTCGATAGAATTAAATAAAAATAAAATAAATAATTATCATTATAAGTATCAATTAACTTAACCTAGATCCATGTTAACTTTGAATTTCTTAATGTGCAAATTGCAAAATTAAGATGGATCTAAGCTATTTTAATTGTCAAATTATTTTTATTTTTATTTTTATGCAATTTGACCAAAGTCAAAATGCTTAAGAGAAAGACATTTCAACTATCTCTTCTCGTTACTCTTATCGAATATTTGATATCAAAATATATTTTGTTTGAAAAGACTAAAAAGAAGTTAATGAATTGACTTTGGCAAAAGAGAATCTGTTAAATTGATAAAATAATTCATAAGACTAAAATGTGTGAAAACTAAGTTTATAGATACAAGCCTAGATCCATCTTAAATATCTACCAAGTACGAGAGGGATCAAATCTCTTTTCATTTTAAAGAAGATTTGATCCCTCTTAGCCTTTGGTAGATCCAAATTTAAAATAAATGTTGATTAAATTTCACATGAATATCATGAGTTCTTAATACCATAGAGTATTTTTAATTTATTTTATAAAGTTATCTTTATCGTATTATTGTTATTTTTATTTATTTAATCTAATTTAAAATACTTACATTGATTTTTTTATTTTATTTAATTTTTAATTAACATAATCAAAATGTGAAATATTAAATTACAAACATCTCTATACTCTATACGACAGTGGACTAGATTAGAGAGGCCCTCTTTAACACAATACAAACATTTAATAACATTAAGAACCGCAATGATGTTTAACGTACCTGTACGTGTGCAAGTATTCATGAAAATTGCATGAACGAGATTAACCATTCCGCGGCCCAATCGTAGTAATTGCCGTCGATCCCGGCGTTTTAAGCGCTCATAACTAACTTAACGGCCCGTATTTTTAGCGTAGATAGTCATTAACTGTAATAACTGGTTAGTTTGTGGGTTTCCGTTTGCAGTAGTCTATAACGCGACTTTTTGAAAGCCTTTCTGGCAGATTTCTCCGGTCAAAATCCGGCAGCAATTCATTGGAATCCCAAGTTTGATAGCTAGTTTCTGCACAATCAATGGCTCCCAGGGGTTTTTCAGGGCGCTGAATCCAAATATGCAGTTAAAAAACCATTCTAACTAGTTAAAAGTCAAGATTTAAACTCATTTTTTCCACCTGATTCCGTCACCGGAATCTCAAAAAGTCGCATTATAGACAACTCCTTTTCGTTTTACGTTGAAAGTCTAAGATATTTTTATTTTAAAAGTTTTATGTAACTAACAATGTCAGCCTATTTTGATTGTGGGCAATACAGTAATTTTTTTCATTTATAATAGTCATGAGCTGTAATCACTGGTTAGTTAGTTAGTTGTGGGTTTCAGTCTATTCTTAGTAACACACATTTTGTCAATTACAACAAAGTTTTATATAGAATTGACCTTGAATAGGAAGGGAAGGGTATTTTTATCTGGATTGTTTGGCTAAATATTGGGCAATGAGATGGACATGGGCGTTGTCAATTATTTAATGAGTGAGTTTATTTAACTTTCACACCTATGTTTGTCTGACTATTGACATAAATTCAGGTGAATAAAAAGGTTTGAGATATTTTTTCAACCATCCAAAATAATATCAATTAACACAAATTTGTTTAGTACAGATTTCAAAACTAAGGAGTAGTTGAAAAATACTTATCCACAGAAACAGTTATTAAGGGATTTATCCATCAAATACAATGAATTTTTTTATAAAACTGTCAAAATCTTTACTTGAAACAATGAAAACAGGTTAGAGAGTTCATGTCTGTGAGAATCACTTAAAATCCAGCTCAGTTTTTCTGGGTTGTTGTTAATTCTTTTGAAATAACAATTTAATGTGCCCTTTGTTCACACTCAATTAAAGTATGTTATCGTGTCAAAATTTCAGTAGATGTGGATTTTCAAATACGCAGTGCAACGATAAATTCTTTTGGCATCAAATCTGCCTTCGGCTGCGGTGAGATTAATTATCGAATATAGTTGAGCTGTTCACGACTTTTGAAGCATGGCCACCTAATTATCAAAGTAGTTAGGTTTGTTATTTATTTTTTTTAAATTATATTAATGTTTTATTTGAATATGAGTTATGATTGTTTTTGGGTGTGTGGTATTAGCAATCCATGGGTTAAATATTGTTAAATAGGAGAATTTTGCTTTTGAGGGATAGACTTTTAGTAACTTCTCAATAGACAATTGATTTTATAGCATGTCCCAAACCTTCTGCGATCAAAAGGAGAGGAGGGGGTTCCATTTACCAATTGGAAAAAATATTTAGAAGCAAGAGCCATGACCAGTGAACCTAGGTTTCATAAAAGCCAAAAGCCTTAAGCATGTGATAAATGAATTGCCAATTGAGTCAATCAAAGGCTCTAAGCATGTCTAATTTCATGAGCATTGAGGGAGGCTCTGAGGATTTTAAAGTATGGATATGCTCATGAGCAAGCAAAATGCTATCTAGAGTTTTCATATGTTCCACATAATCTATTTGCTCTGGGGAAATAAGGGAAGAAGATATTTTAGTTGGCCATCACTTTAGAGATAATATTGTAAATGTTGTTATCGCTCAGTGAACCCTAACACGTGTTTGTGGTATACTAAACAATACCCTTAATTCGACTACATATTGCAAAATACCTTTAAAAATAACATTATTTAACCCTGTATCAATCCTTCCCAGTTAAAAAAACCCTTACTTTTCACTAGATATTTATTTTTTAATTAACATTTTCTTATACCCCTTTATATTTTTCATTTTATTTGTGCTCCATTTTTTATACATGCCAATATAAAAACCTTTACCCCCAATTATATGTTCAATGCACATGGTATAGTATTGCTCCCCTAGTGAATCCCTCGTGGTTGTTACAGAGAGCATTGGGGTGAAAGTGTGTAGGAGATTTAGAATGGGCATTTTTTAGGATGAGAGACATGACCATGGCATTGACGATTAGGAGAAGAGGGATATTTTCTAGAATCCTTGATTGGTTTCCAAATGTCTTTCCAACAATCTTGAAAGAAATTAGAAGTGAATCCATCTGGCCCTAGAGCTTTGTTCTTAAGCATTCCCATGACTACTTCCACTTATATTTTCGTGATTTCCGTTAGTAACATAGCATTTTGTTCAACTTTTACACTTTTAGGAATATGCTTTGTTATTTTCCAAATAACAAGCCTTCTATATTTAACTTGCTTTGTAAGTATGTCTCGAAAGTGATTCACCAATTCTTGTGTTATTTTATTGTGATCCTCTATTTTTTGGTTTTGAGAGTTCTTTATAATTTTGTTGTGTTTCCAATGTTGAATCATAAATCACGAAAGGAATTTTTTATTTCTCTCCCCCTCCTTGAGCCATTGAATTCTATATTTTTTCCTCCAGATTTTTTCCTCCACAAATTCTCCTCTTGTTTGTGACACCCACTCAAGTTGGAGTTGAGTGACAATTTCCTTGTAATCTAATTCCTCTTTTCTCCTCTCTTGTATGACAACTTATTGAATGATTTCCATTTATTGTTCCAAAATTTATTTTGTTCTTGGAGCTTGTCCATGGAAAACTTTGGTAAAACATGCGGAGCCTTCTCCATGTTGTACATCCATATGAAGGTGCCATACCAATCTGCTATGTCGATCAATGCCTCCATCGTTTCCTGCGACATGCAAGGTGGATCATGCTCAAATATCATTTTGTACACCGAGCTGATGAAGTGGCCTAATAACGATATAATAACTCTGAGGAAGCTGCATTCGGAGAACAACCTGTAATAGGTGCGCACAGAGGTTTCCGAAGGTGTTCATGCCCAACCCACTCTTGGGAACTACTGACGGGCACATACTGCATCTAGTATGTAAGAGGACATGTATATCTTCTCTTGCTGGCCCTTGGGCAGATGCTGGGCTTATGTTACGTGTTCCTTCAACCTGAGAGCCAACATGTCAGGCCAATTGCAAGTTCTTCCTTCTTTCACCAGTTGATCCAACACAATCACCCAACTCTGCAGGAAGGTTTCTGTGCTCTCTTGGTCGTATAAGAGACATGCAAAGATGACCAAGAGCTGATATGCATTCCGCATTATCTTTGTTTTGTAATCTTGGCTGGGCATTGTCCTAAACTTGGCTAGATCTTTCACCCAACTCTTCAAGATATCTCTTGAGTTTGCACTATTGCTAGGTCTGCTGAAGGGTTTATCCATCATGATCACCAGTTGTAGCAAGTGATACATCTCTTGAAAATCCTTTGCCCTAAAGGTAGCAAGTTGTGTTCCACTGAAACTACTCAACACCATTGTCTTTGGATTAGTATGTGAAACAATCCAGTGGATCATGTCCATACATAGAAACACGGGGTACATGCATGCAATCTAGTACAAGGCGGTTCAATGTTGACATAAACCCTACGATCTTCTAGATCTTCCTCAAATGTCCTTAAGAAGGTGTCATTGATGTCCAGCCATTTCATCTTGATATCCTTGTCTATGAACAACTTGGTGTCTTCCTAGATGGGCAAGCTCATAAACACTTTCTCAACTGCATCTCTAGTTTCACTCTCAACAGTTTCCTTTGACCCTGCTCTCTTGGAAGCCATTGTACATGTATCGTTGAGAGACAGGTGAACACTTGTGGTACTTAGAGACATAGAAACACACATGGAAAGGAATTTGTTAGTTGAAAACCAAAAGCAACTTAAGGACTGACATGCAACATACCTGGGTGATTGACTAGGAAATTTTCATCGAGAGGCTGGGAGACTGACTACCAAAACAATGTAAGGCACAGTCTGGGCTGTCAGGAGGTTGACTGACTGCTAAAACTGTGCAATTATTAGTCCAGCCTAGCCTGTTGAGGACTGCAAACAATTGCATTTGCACAATTTCAGGGGCCAGCAAGGCACTGCCTCTCAAAATTGTGCAGAGCAAGCCTGGAGACCAATGTTGGGCCATATTTGCATAATTTATGGGAGGAAGGGTGAGCCTTCACTCTCATAAATGTGCATTGCCAGTCAGGCAAGGCAAGGTCTGGGCTAAGGTAGCCCAGACCCGTTGACGGGCGACTGAAAACATGAAAATTCTGAATGCATGGAAAAACTGAGTGCAAACAAGAGTGAATGATCATGCATGCAAATAGTGAGTGCAAGATTCAAAAAATGGGAAAACAAGCATGGGTGTGAAGTGAGTTTCTGCAACGACGGCTGTCAGTGTAGAAGCAGTGTCATGCATGTGACAATAGTGAGATGTAATGAAAAACTTGATACAATACTTATACAAGCTAACATGCATTAAAATGATAGCAAGTGTTCAACAAAACCAAACAAACAACACACACACGAAGCGAAATATAAAAAGCAATAGAAAAGCAGCAAAAGACATGAAAAGAAGACTTACCTGGAAAAAATTGAGCTGAATGCACCAAATGCTCCTAGATGCAATGTGGGATGTCAGAGCTCCAAGATTGATGTGAGGAATGACCTCTGAAGTGTCAAATAAATAAGTTTTGATAAGATTGAGGCTTATGATGTGCATACCACAAATCTATGAAAAAGTGACACTTGGCGGGAGGTTTCTAAAATGACTTTTGCATGTAACCTCCAACTACTAAAAATGGATCCCTAAAATCAAGGGATGCTTTTTTCTTTTTTTCTTTTTCTTTTTGCTTTTTCAGGAAAATTAACCCATGCATGTAAATCAAGGTTGCTCAGTCTTGGAGGTAACTCGTCAACTTGGGAGCACATGCAACAACCTACAAGCTTGGGAATGACATTTGTGCAATTTCTGGGCTGAGTAAGTCAGGTTGTCCCTCATGCATTGCACAATTTCTAGACTAAAGCCCTGGTTGTCAGCCAGAATTGCACAATTTTTTAGATGAAGCCTAGTGTTGGGTTGCATTACACAGTTTTTAGAGGGAAGGTTGCCTGATTGGATTGCGCATTTATGGAGCATAACAGGTAGCCCAAATGGATTGTGCAATTTCCAGAGGGAAGGCTAGTTCCCCTCCAGAATTGCACAATTTCCTAGGTGAGCATCATAACTAGAAAATGACTAAGTCCCAGAGTGTCAGTCTATGGGTGGGAGGCAAACAAGTTGACAAGCACCCACTGGTAAGCCATTGAAACTCAGTTGAAGCATTTGTACTTGGACAGTGCAAGACATGCTACTAAGGATGGTTGGTAGGGAAGCTCCAAAACAAATCTAAGGAAAATTTTTGGAGGGTGGTTGTAGCCGCTACAACAAGTTATCTGTATACACAGATAATGGAGATATTTAATAATGTTAGCAAATCACCATAATGATATTTTAGGAAATCATGAAAATAAAAATAAGGGATTAGGGATGTAGCTTAAGGATATGATGCTTTTGTCCATTATGATTTTAAGAAAGTTTATTGACATTTTTGGAAATTTGAAATTCTGATATAATTTTAGAAAAAGTTGGTTGAAATTTTTAGAAATCTGGGTTAGATTATAGCTATCAAGCTATTTTGTGTTTTCATAATTTTTGACATGGTCTAAATCCATTTTCATCATTTGGTTTTGAATCAACAATCAATATTTTTTTTTTGAAAAAAAAATCACCAGATTCCAACTAGAAATTCAATGTTGATGCAAAATTATCAGAGTTGTCTTTAGTGTGACTTTTTAGAGTTCTTGGTGCTAGAATCCGGTGGAAAATTTTGAAGTGAAATCTTCATTTGTGTTATTTAAACTGGTTTTATGACTGTATATATGGATTATGCACCCTAAAAAACCCTTAGGGCACTTCGATTGTGTAGGAGTTACCCATCAAGTTTGTGATTTCAATAAATTCCTGCCGGATTTTAGAGAAATTAGACCAAAAAAACTTCCAAAAAATCTCACTAAAGACAACTCAAAAATTATCTCCTCCTTACGCAATGCCTTAGGGATCTCCACTTCGGAGTCCCGATACCCCACATTTTAATCACTGACAACACACTAATACGCCACATTTTTAGGCAATAATTCATGGCCAAAATTTAGATTTATATTTCCTGCTTCGACCAATTTTGGCCCATTTAATTTCACACAGTACACTGTTGTTTTCTAGTGTTCCCCTCTGATTCGTGTGAAGTCATCAACATGGAACAAAAATACAACAACGGGTTCTGGGATGAATATAAGGCTTATTATCAATGACAAAAGTGGGAAGATATTGTTTGTAGAAGTCGGTAAAGATTTTGTAGATCTTCTCTTCAGATTTCTCACCTTGCCATTCAGTTGTGTCATGAAATTATTTTTACCCCCAAAATTTGCAACTAACTTTTACAACAGTGTAGACAAGCTCTGACCCATGTTTATGAATGCTAATAAATCCCGCCTACTGAACCTGAAATTTAGGTCTGTCAAGTCTAATGAATTCCTTAAAGTACAGTCAGCTCCCACTCACTATTACGTTTGCAGCTCTCTTTACTATGGAACTACACACTATATGAGCATTATTATAAACATATGTTGGGGGTTTGTGGCTCTCTATTTTCTCTATCTATCTATCTATTTTCCATATGTTAATAATATATATTTTCCTATTGTGATCTATGAACACTTGTACTTGTTATTATGTTGATTTGTCATGGTTAATATTATAGCTATATGTTGGCTATAAGCATGGTTCTATGATGTGCACTAATTACAGATTTTTCTCATGATTTGATAAGTGTTTGGATGGTTGATGAATGCACGGGTTAACAAGTGTTGTTGTAGCTACTTGAGAGGGCATTAGACCTTTTTGGTGATTCTCAAATGAAGTTTATAAGTTTATGATCAAATACGTATTCATGACCTGTAGCTTACAAGTTTTCCATATGTTTAACAAAATGTCTATTGTGTACTAGGCATGTCTAGGTCAAGATCTTGTTCAATTTTGAATTTTTGGCATTGTTATCATCTTAATAGTGATTCTAGAAAGTTATAGGAAGTTTTAGGTAGTGGCCTAGAGGCTAACCTGAAAAGATGGCATAGATCCTGGAACTGCATGCACAAAACTCGAAGATTTAGGTCACAATCGCATGGAAGCAAGCTTATGAGTGTGGTTATATCCTCATAACTACATGCATGATGTGTTGTGGGTGCAGTTGGGGTGTTAGGATTGTGGAAAGGAAGTTCCAACTCAAAATATGATCATCAAATGTTGTGGATTGGCTTATGGGTGATCTAGTGCTCATGAGAGGTGTTAATAAGTTTTTGAATTTTAGGCCCTACTTCCATAATTGGAACTTGGAAGTTGGGTCATTTCATAGTAGCACTTAACTCACATTTACCCTGGAGAGCTTGTAAAAGTGGGTAAATGTGTGGTGGGGCATTTCAGATTGGTATCAGAGCGAGGTGGCAACAATGAACCTCAAGGTAAAAGGAGATCGTCATACAGGTTTGCATGTTTGCATACAGGTATGATGGTTAATGGTTTTTATGTGCATCATAGTTATATGCGTGCCTATCATTTTAGTGATGTCATGGTTACATGCATGATGGATTCTAGTTGATTAGTGTAGTCATATGCACATGTAGCGGTTAGTCATGCATGATAGTAACTTGTATTGATATGCATTGTAGTCATATGCATGTTGATTATGGTCATTGCAGTTAAGTTCTTAGTGTGATTATGTATCGTGCTAATATGGATTGGCTTGTGTAGATGTAATAGCCTCCCCTAAGATACATTGAAGTATGAATTTTATTATGATTGTATTTGGATTATCTAACATGGTATGTTGCTAGAAAATAGAAGATCAAAGATGAAGAGTAGAGCAGTGGACTACAGTTCACATGACTCCCCTTATAGGCCTAATGTGAATTCAGTGGAATGGGAAAGGTCAGTTGAGCAACAAGGAGAAGAGCATTCTCTTGATTTAGCAGATACACTAAGGAGTCTAAGGGCAAAGATAACAATTTGAAAGGTAGATAATGGGAGGTTGATTGAGGCACATGAAAGGATTTCCAGAGCTTAGGAAAGGAAAGTAGAAGTTAATGCAGTCATTCTTCAAAGCCTTTCAAATTTGCAGAAGCGGGGGCAACTCAGAATCAGTCATGGGGATCATTTATGACAATAGGAGAAGATAAATGGGGCATATGGCAACAAATCTCTTAGAAGGCACAGGTTGGATGGAGATGATATAGTCAGATATGGAAGATCTTTGAATACACCTTATAGGACAAGTAGTACTTATGGATTTTATTCTAGCTCTAGTTCTGAGAGACATCATCACCATTACCACTAGCATCCTTATAGGAGGAGTGAGAAATTAGTACTCGCCCAAAGAGTTGAATAAATCCAAGATAGATACCTTCAGTCTTAAAGGGAAAACAAAACACTTGGTGGGAAGGTGCTAGGAATGTCAGAGGCATCAAAGATGAGGAGCTGATTTGAGATGAGTCGATGTTAGAAGATGAAGAACTATTACGGTGTTGAACTTGTGATGGAGATCATTCTAGGAAGGATTTCCCTTTATATCAGAGTGTGCACTGGATGTGTGGTAGGCCTTAGATATACAATGCATAGGAGGCATGTATAGTTGGGGATGTAGATCGGAGCATTCCCCAGATCTATGTTGTAGTGGATAACGGGTAGGCAGTTCACCAGGTATACATCAACAAGGTGGAGGTGTAACAAGGGGTAGATTTCTAGGCAGAGCCTCAATGCATCTTGTAGCAAAATAATCTTATGCTTTGGGACAGAGCAATAGAATAAGTAAAGTGCATAGAAGCACTTTAGGGCCGAGAAAACTACATGGTAGATAGTTGAACAGATGTAGGCATAATAGCAGTTTCAATCATAGCTAGATTCGTTAAGGGAATTGGAATCCCTTGGGATATGATATGTGCAGGTTTTCATTTATAGGGAATCATACTAGGTACAACAAGGTAAGGTAACTGGTATATTATGATATTTATTTATGCATTGAAAATTATGTGTTTATGGTAGTATGATGTAGGGAATTGTATGGTAAAAGAGACTCCCATAGATCATGAAGAATGCTTGGGTTGAGATTTCCTTTGGAGGCACTGAAAATCCATGAGGGTTGAGTCATAGTGTCTGTTGAGATTTTTATGCTTTCGGTGTTTTCTGATTTGTTTGTGCTTTATTTTTTGTTTTGATTGTGTCTGGTGCATGGTCATGCCACTTTGTTTGTGGTGTTGTATTGTTGATTGGTTTTCCATGTTTTCTTTATCTTTCCTCCTTGTTCGTACCTTTTATGTTTTGATGGTCTTGAGAATTGGTTGGGGAAAGAGTAAAGTCGATAGAGCTCAGGGAGAGATGAGTAGAAACCAATAGGTAAAGTAAGACCCAGATGAAGCCCAATGCATGCATAAGGGCAACAAAAGGCAAGAATATGATAGCTAGTTGGACTAGTTGGGTCCATTGGGATAAATGGATAATGTTAGGATAGTCATGTGAAAGGTAACATGAAAGGTAAATCAATGGATGAGAGGCATCATATGCCTTGGCTATGTTGGTAACTATTGTCATTAGTGTTCTGCATGCGTTGCATGGATAAAGGGAGTTATCTTAACCTTGACCTTATTAACGCCGGTAATTATGTTGTGATCATGATTATGTTGATGTTTATATGTGTGTGTATGTGTGCCATTTTCTGAAGGGTCGTCAAGGATAATTCTTGTGGAAGAATGATGGTTTTATGCAAGTGAACGACATGAAAAGTTTCCTGGGTTTATGAGGAATCAAGTGGCCAGAGTCGCCCTAGACGATCTATGAGGTTAGTATCATGTGAATATGATTTTGATATTATGTACTTATAACTATGCCTATGTTTATGTTATGGACATGAAATGTTGAAGGATACATCAACCAAATGAAATTTGTATGATCTGCAACATGTTGGGACAAGCATGGATAGTGGAAAGAGCCACATACCCAAGACTCGGGTTGTGGATTCACATAGTAAGGCATGGGAAAGACATTAGAGGCAAGGTCGCCTGGTAGAGACAGTGTAGTCTTTGACTGTGCAATAAAAATGTTGTGTATATGTTGTACATGTGTTATTGTGTACCTGCCTACATGTTGTGTCGTGTACGTGTGGCAGTGTGTCATGTGTATTAGGTATTCGTTGTGTCGTGACATGTGTACTTGTTGTATTGTATTGTGTTTACATTTATGTGTTGTGATTGTACATTGGGTGTAGGTGTATGTGTGGTGTTGTACACCATGTGTAGGTGTATGTGAGGTGGTGTACACCACATGTAGGTGTATGTGTTGCATTGTTCACTATGTATGTGTATGTGTTGTGAGGGTGATTGGTTTTGAGGTTCCCTATGGTTGTGTGTTGGAACAAATTCTCTGGAGCCCTGGAACAACTTGGGTTGAGTTGATAGTTCATGGAGCCACTAGGTTGAGACAAATGATTTGGAACCTTGTGGGTTGACTTGCTGGTCCCTGGAGTCTTGGTTTTGAACAAATGCTTAGGAGCCCGAATTTAGTTGTGGGTTGAATTACTAGTTCCTGGAGCCATGGAAATATTGTGAACGAGACCAATCTTGAGTTTTTATACTGAGGGTAGAGGCAATTTAGACTTTAGATTCCCTTGTTTCTAATATTGATGGTAGAGGTAGTTTAGTGTTCGGATGCCCTTGTTGTTGATATTGAGGGTAGAGGCAGTTTAGTCTCTAGATGCCCTTGTTGTTGATATTTAGGGAGGAGGCGATATAGTCTCTGGATTCCCTTATTTCTTTCAAAGAGAAGAGAAGAAGGCACTGGGTGCTTACCAAATTTGGTAACCGAATTAGTGTGTGTACATTATCAAGGAGAAGAGAAGGTACTGGGTGCTTGTCGAGTTTGGAAATTCATTCATCTTGTGTACAGAAAGGACAAAGAAAAAAGCCATAAAAAAAATCCATTTGAATGGAAAGTATCAATATTTTATTTCAGTTTTTAATTATGCACATGATCTATGATTCTAATTTATGATGGTTTAGTTTTGAGCTAACTAGATGTGATATGTTTATACATGATGATTTAATCAAAGAGCTAGTTGACTTGTTGTGATAGGAAGTAAATAGAATTGCAAGTGTACCTTATTGATAGGCCACCAATGAGGTATTATTTAAATTCATTTTTATTCTAATGGGAATTATGTGCTTGGTAAAATAAAGTAAGGAAATGCTTGGTTTGGGTGGTTGAAACTAACTGCAAGAATTAGCAGCAATAATGAAAGGAATTGGAATAGGTAGTAGTAAGCTAGTAAAGCTTTCAAGAGTAGGACCATTGGTGGACATTGGTACCCAATAGTGTCCATTGATTTCCATGAGAATTCTATGATTGGTATGATGGTTTTAAGGCAGGGATATTCCTTGGTTTTTGGACCTTCCAATACGAGGAAACCTTTCCAAGGGATGGATTTCCCAAGTGTCTATGTAGCAGAGAAGGGGATGTGGGGCAACTTTGAAGGTGAGTGATTTCACGAAAGGGGTTGACCAGATTACCCGGGGGAATGTGTAGGAAATAAGGGATGTTCAAGGAATGAATTTGTTTTTGTCTTTAGCATTATCGGATGGAATCATATGCATGTTGGTAGTGTGCCTTGGAACAATGAATAAGTAATTGTACACTAAGAGAACAAGTAGAACAACGATTGTAGTGTTGGAAATTGGATGCAAGTTTGACTTTGGTAGTGGATTTTGGACTTCTTGGGAAGGATTTGAATCTTGGTACTACATTTGAGGGTGGAGTTGTGAGCCTCTAAATTTCCTTGTCACTGATACAATATGTGTATCCTTAATTACTTGTTGGTTCAAGAAAATAAGTTTTTGGTATGTGTATATTTATATGTATGATCGTAAAGATGGCAATGAGTTGTGTTATAAAGCTCAAATAAGTGGTATGTTTGCTTTGTTTTCAATAGGATGTCATTGTAAATACTACATCGAGCTATGTCATAAAGCTCCATAGACAGTATGTTTTATTTTCAACAGTTTGTTGGTCATAGGTGTCATAGAACATCGAGGACGGTGTTCCCCCAAGGGGGAGGGTTTTGTAATAGCCCAAAGCTAAAGTTTCATGTTGTAAAGGATAACAAAGGAAAAATAAGACCAAGTTCATGGGACACATTTTCCAAGATGAATTGTGGGAATACAATATAGCGAGCATAAATTTTGGCTTATTTATGGCTATGGAAATTGGAAAAGGCATTGAAAAAGGAAAAGATGCACTAATTGGTATTTAATTATGAAAACAAAGGAAAATAGGAGAAAAGGTAGGTGAAGAGACACAAATTTGCATGCCAAGGAAATTAGAGGTGTCAATGATAAAAGGCATCAAAAGATTAGTTCACAATTTTGTTAGTTCAGTTTGTCTCTCTCCTTTCATTCTCTCCCATACACTCTTACACACTTAGTGTATTCATGGAGCATTTTGGAATTTACTTGGATTTGGAGAAAGGAAAGCAAAGGACAAGAAAAGGAAAGCAAAGAAAATCAAGGAGAAGGTTAGATCAACAACTTTAGTAAGATGATTTTGCAGATAACAGGTTGCATGTGTCATTTCCTTATTGTGGTGTGAATGCGTGGTACATGAATTTGTATATTTGGTTCATTTTTTTTCATTAGAATGGGTTTTTCCTAGTTTGTCAATGGTTTTAGCCTTGCCTTGCCATTTCCTGGACAACCATGGCGTGATGGGATTCATTATTGGTTGAGATTTAGATTGCCGGAAGGTTTTGGAACTGGGTGAGGTGGTCTAAGGAAAAATCTTAAGGGTTGGGGGTGGAAATGGTTTTCTCTTGGAATCCCTCAACAGGTGGGTGGAGATAGGAAAATTCCTCAAGGTACGGTGAAGAAATTCTGAGGCATCCAAACTTGGTTTGGTTTTGTGATCTCGGGACCAATTTTGGTGAGATCACAGTAGCTTGATGGTGGAGGTGGTTTAACCCATGGAATTCCTAATTTATTATGTCTTGGTTTATCCCATGAAATTCCACATTCATGCTTGGAATATGACATGGGGGTGATTGGCTGAAAGAGAGATTTGGTTCAGCCCAATCTATGGTCGGGTGGTACATGGAAGTCCTTGAATTAGTTGACTTTTGCATATGTTAATAAGAGTTATTTTCCTATTGTGATCTATGAGAATTTGTACTTGTTATTATGTTGATTTGATGGCTAATTTGTCATGGTTAATATTTTGGTTATATGTTCCTTATAATCATGGTTCTATGATGTGCTATAGATATGACTCTTATTCATGATTTGATAAGTATTTGAATGGTTGATGAATGAATGGGTTAAAAAGTGTTTTTGCAACTACTTGAGAGGGAATTAGACCTTCATGGTGATTCTAGGATGAAGTTCAGAGGTTTATGATCAGATATGCATTCATGACACGTAGCTTACAAGTTTATCATATGTTTGACGAAATGTCTATTGTGTACTAGGCATGCCTAGGTCAAGATCTTGTTCAAGTTTGAATGTTTGGAATTGTTATAATCTTAATCACGATTCTAGAAAGTTACAAACATGTTTGTGGTATGTTCTGGAGGCTAGCCTGAAAAGGTGGCACATATCCTGTAACTGCATTCACAGAAATGGAAGATTTAGGTCATAATTGCATGGAAGCAAGCTTATGAGTGTGTTTATAACCTCATAACTGCATGCATGATGTGTTGTGGGTGTGGTTAAGGTGTTAGGCTTGTGAAAAATTAGTTTCATCTTGGGATCTAATCATCAAAGGTTGTGGACTGATTGCAAGGTGATCTAGTGCTCCTAAGTAGTGTCAATAAGTTTTCAGATTATAGGCCCCACCTCCATAACCTGGAACTTGGAGGTAGGGTCATGTCATAGTATCACTCAACTCACATTTACCCTGAAGAGATTATAAAATCATTTAATTGTGGGGTGAGGTGTTACAGGACCATACACAATGGAGTGGATTAGATCCAAAATTTCTTTGGACATATGTTCACTACTTGGATATGGTCTCTTAAAATTATTTCTAAGAGAACATGCCTTATACATACCTTTATGGTCTATCTGCAAATATGGTACACGTAAAACAATCTACTTCAAATTTGGCAAGGACTATAATGAAGATGTGCATATCTCCTATGCAATAGCTCACTAGGGCTAATTACATTATGTACTAAAGATTTGGAAGATTATCCAAGAGTTTATACAACCTTCCTTCACAAATTCTCATAACCCTAAGGACTTTCCCATCAATGAAGGCCAATTTATCTCCTCTATCACCTAAACATGAAATTGAAACCAAATTATTTTTCAAACCTAGAACATAGAGTATGTTGCTTAAGTGAATGTTTTCACCTGTTTCCATCTCAATGAATTTACGCTCCCAATTCCTTTGATTGCATAGTTGTTGTCGTCTCCAATCTTTACCTTGTGTGCCAATATTCTTTCCATCAAACTTGTAAGATGATCACACTCCCTTGTAATATTTATTAAATCTCCACTATTAATCAACCATTTATTGTTGTCATTTGCAAGAGATCCTACAAGTGTGGAATAGTGGAAGTGATATTTATCTCCTTCAACTTTGGATCTCTTGGTCTGATTGTCAAATTATGCCATGGTAGCATGTTGATTTCCTAAATTATTCCTATCATTGAACCTTTCAGCACATTGGGCCTTGAAGTGACCAAATTTATTGCAACAAAAGCACTGAATTTAACACATATCTTTCTTCCTTTAAGGATTGGGTCTGTTATCAAAACCCTTTTTCATCTTCTGAAAACTATACTTCTTTCTTCCTCCAACTTTCATGGAATGAGCTGCATAGGCTTGACAATCTTCTCCTTATTTTGGATTTCTTTCTCTAGATAGAAATCTTGATTCTTCCTGAGCTCAACTTGCACATAGTTCTTCTAAACTTAGAGCTTCCTCTAACCTACTTATACGTACTGCAAATGAATCCCATGAACGTGGTAGTCCATTAAGTGCTATAGTCACAAGTTTTTTATTAGAGATAATTTCATCAATAACTTGTAGTTAATCTATCAGTTGAGAAACACTCACAAAGTATGAATCCACTGTATCGTTCTTTGTCATTCTTATATCATGAAGTTTGTTTTTGAAGTTCATGACTTAGCCAAAATTGTTGACAATATAGAAATTAGTTAGGGCATCATACATCTTCTTTGGAGTATCAAAATTTGATATGTATGAAATATGATGGTCCTTGATGGAGTCCACAATAATGCTTATGGTGTGATGCCATCTTTCATGTACTTCTTCTTTCCAAATTCATCTATAGGTTCAATCACTTTTCCTTGCACAATTTGCAAAATATCTTCTTTTGCAAGGATTAGGTAAATTCTTGTCTTCCAAGCCCTAAAGTTAGTGTCCCCTCCTAACTTGTTCTTTTATTTCATAGTAGAGGACAACGATGCAACTTGAATATCTATCTCTTTAGAGTGATCTCAAGATAGGGTTTTTCAATGAGTGATCTATGTGTTATTTCCTTACCAAAGTTTTAATACCATGTTGATTTTTCAATAGAATTGATACAAGAACATTATTTTCAAAATATTGTAACTACTTTAGAATATATATTATAGTTATATTATCTTCATCAACCAATCACACTTCAAAAATTCAGCTAATAGACATGAAAAAAAGTAGATATCACAATTTCATTAGAGTGATCTCAAGATAGGGTTTTTCAATGAGTGATCTATGTGTTCTTTCCTTACCAAAGTTTTAATACCATGTTTATTTTTAGTACAATTGATACAAGAACACTATTTGCAAACTATTGTAACTACTTTAGAATATATATTATAGTTATATTATCTTCATCAACCAATCACACTTCAAAAATTAAACTTATAGCCATGAAAAAAGTAGATATCACAATGAGTTTGACAAACTAATAAGCATGTATGTAAAACTCAAAACTTCAAGTGTATTTTATACCCAAGATACCCAAGAGACATGTCCCTTAAATTAAATCACCTCTTTGTAAATTAAATTCTAGTAAGTTTGCACATTTACCATTTTGGTCATATTTGTTAAAGCGTTGAAGATCGTGTAAATAATAGTGGGAAGTAACTCCTAGTAAGTATATTTATTTACATCTTATTCTTGTTCTATCTTTTATGAAAATACTTAATTAAATTATGGTGGGTGGTAATTGATGGTAAATATTTTATTTACATGAGTATGAGCTATTTTCAAGAATATGAAAATACTTGATTAAATTATGGTGGGTGGTCATTGATGGTAAATATGTTATTTACATGAGAGGAGGGGGATCCATTTACCAATATGGAAAAGAAATATTTAGAAGCAAGAGCCATGACTCAATGAATCTAGGTTTCATAAAAGCTAAAAGCCTTAAGCGTGTGATAAATGAATTGCCAATTGAGTCATTCAAAAGCTCTAAACATGTCTAATTTCATGAGAATTCAGGTGGACTTAGAGGATTTTAAAGTATGGATATGCTCAAGAGAAAGAAAAATGCTATCTAGAGTTTTCATATGTTCCACATAATCTATTTGCTTTGGGGAAATAAGGGAAGAAGAGATTCTAGTTGGCCATCACTTTAGAGACAATATTGTAGATGTTGTTACCATGGGGGCTTTACTCATTGAACCCTAACATGTGTTTGTGGTATACTAAACAATACCTTTAATTTGACTACATATTGCAAAATACCTTTAAAAATCACATTATTTAAACTTGTACCAATCCTTCCCAATTAAAAAAACCTTTACTTTTCACTAGATATTTATTTTTAATTAACATTCTTTATACCCCTTTATATTTTTCATTTTATCAGCTCCATTTTTTATACATGCCAATATAAACTCCCTTTACCCCCTATTATATGTTCAATATATAATGTCATTTTTTCCTCAATATATATCCCCTAATATGAACACACGTGGTATAGTGTTGTTACAGAGATCATTGGGGTAAAAGTTTATAGGAGATTTAGAATGGGCATTCTTTACGATGAGAGACATGACCATGGCATCGAGGATTAGGAGAAGAGGAATATTTTCTAGAATCCTTGATTGGTTTCCAAATGTCTTCTCTTATCGTTTTCCAACATTCTTGAAAGAAATTAGAAGTGGATCCATCTGGCCCTAGAGCTTTGTTCTTCCATGACTACTTCCACTTCTATTTTTGTGATTTCTGTTAGTAACATAGCATTTTGTTCAACTTTTACACTTTTAGGAATATGCTTTGTTATTTTCCAAATAGCAAGCCTTCTATATTTAACTAGCTTTGTAAGTATGTCTTGAAAGTGATTCACCAATTCTTGTGTTATTTTATTGTGATCCTCTATTTTTTGGTTTTGAGAGTTCTTTATAATTTTGTTTTGTTTCCAATGTTGAATCATAAATTGGTGAAAGAATTTTGTATTTCTCTCACCCTCCTTGAGCCATTTAATTCTAGATTTTTTCCTCCACACAATTTCCTCTTGTTTGAGACACTCAGTCAAGTTGGAGTTGAGTGACAGATTCCTTGTAATCTAATTCCTCTTTTCTCCTCTCTTGTATTATAGCTTATTGAATGATTTCCATATTTTGTTCCAAATTTTCTTTGTTCTTGGATATTACCAAATTCTTTGATTTTCCACTCATTTATCTTAATTTTAATATATTTTAATCATTGTTGGAATTGGTATATAGGAGTCCCTTAAAAACCTTGCAATTCTTTCCACCATGACTCAATGTTACTTTTAAAGGAGGGGTGTCACAACCAAAAATATTCTAATCTAAAGTGTTTATTTCTCAGGATATATCCTAAGTCTATAAAGAGTCTAAAAAGGAGGAGAATTGTGATGGACCTCTGCACATATTATTCCAAGTAAAGACACCATTGGATTCACTTCTAATTTTTCCAAACATGAGGAGAATTATGAAGGGCATTTGCAGATATTATTCCAAGTAAAGATACCATTGTTGGTCTATTGATCCACCTATTTTGATTGGTTTAAAAATTTTGTGAAGATAGTAGCATCTTCATCAAGCCTTTTTATGCCCCATTTTTTCCATGGAGGGATTTTATCATGTTAAAATAACCCCTCATGATGTAGTGATTATTCCTAATGATGTTTGAAATGTTTTTGAGATTCTACAGGAAAAAGAATTCTCAGATGAGGAAGTTGGTGCATAAACATATTGATGTAGCTAGGATTTTCAGAGCCTAAAAGGTGAAATTTGGAAATTATGGTTCTAAAAGTAGAAAATGATCCTAAAAGGGATACGATGGTTGGATTCCAAACCATGTTTGTACCTCTCAAGGCACCTTTCGTATCATTTACCAAAGGATCACAATTTTCCATTATTGAGTTAGTAATTTTTTTTAGATTTTCAATAGAGCATTTAGTTTTTTGAAGCATCGTAATATCCAGGTGATGTTGCATAAATTGTTGCATAAACTTGTTTTTATAGAAAATTTACTTAGGCTTTCCATTGAGACACTATATATTCCATGATATTACTTTCATTAATAACCTGGGGGGGTGGGTGGGGGAGGGTAGGTTTCTCCCATCAGTGCTACACAAGTCTGCTTGTTGTTACTAGGAATTCTATGATTTCTTGTATTATTTATTTACTTATTTTCTTGCCTCGTCTCTTGCCTTCCTTTATAGGCTAGAAATAATATTTATTAACATTGCTTTTAAATCCAAAAGAAGAGGATGGAGGAAGGGAGGATTTGTGTTGTGCTTGTTGATGTAATGACTCTTCAGATTTGATGTGGCTCTAGTTATGAGTTGGACTTCCTCCTCTTGAATGACCACTGTGTCATTTTCATTCCATTCCAATGCCATCATTTGTAGATCTATATTTTGAAAGTCCATTTATTCTAGTTCTTTTGTATTCTTGTGATATTCATTTTTATGTTTTAGATTTTTTTTATGAAAGAGAACATAATAATAGTAATAAGAAGCCCACAAAAATTTACAAGAAATTATCAAGTAAGATAAATCAATCCTAATTGGCTTCCCTAGTGATTTCTCAACAAGTGGTTCCCTCTCTAGGTGCCAACCCTTAATGTTTTAGAGACATGGACATTTCTCTTTCTGTCCTATGATCACTTGAGAAGGAGCTTGGTTGTTCACCCTTGTGGAGCCTCTTATCTTTTTTTGTTGTTGCCACTATTATCCAACATCAAGCTACTTTGTTGTTGTTCTGCATTCTTCTTGCAATTGCATGTGAAATGGCCATATTCATGGAAAAAAATGCATTTAAATGGGTGTTGATCATAATCAACTTCTTCTATGTAAGACCAATTTTTCTAGGTTTAGATTGATTGCTGGTGGTAAACCCTTTTCTAGATCCATCTCCACAAAAATCCTAGTGCATTCTTGCAATACTTCTTGTGGCTAAGCTCGATCATGCATTTTAAAAGGGAATTTCCTATACTCTTAAATTTTTCCTCATTCCAAAAATGTAGCAGGAAAAGTGAAGCTTGACCCATACTGGGACTACTCTGGAACATCACATTTGACATTAGAGAAATTTTGAGGTCTAAATGGGCCTCCTAAGAAATATTATAAAATAATATTGGAAATAATAGAAGATTAGATTACCGCATCATAAATTTGGAGGGAAAAAATAAAAAACCACTTTTTCAACTTGTATATTCAACTTATCTTCCTACAAATTTACTCAAGTTTTGAGCATGAGCACTCATTGGATGTAGTATTTTGTTTGCATCCAAGGAGTACCAATGTTGCATACTTTTGTTGGACCCTACTACATGAAAAATGTGAAATAGGGTTCATCAAAAGTATGAAGCATGGGTACTCCTTGGATGCAATTTTAAATTATGTATCCAATCAGTGATCTTGCTCAAAATTTGAGTAAAATCATAGGGAGATAAGTTTAAAATACAAGTTGAACTAATAGTTTATTTCTTTATCTTTTTACCTTTTTACTCCAAAAGTTGTAAATCATCCCCCATGGTTGACATGATCATACTGAATCCTATCTATTCTTATAAAGTTGATTTTTGTTGTACATTTTTGTTTTGAGGCCCCTTTTAGACCTCAAAATTTCTTTAATGGATTGAAATCTAAACTCTAACATCCTATATATAACCCTTTCCCTCCCATGAAGTAGGGGCCATTCCTGAAGATGGGATCCCAATATTCTTTGTGCTCAAACAGGAAGGTGTAAAACCATAGTCCACAAAATAATCTTGAAACCTTATTTTTAATCTTGGGTATCTAGCTCTTATTGATACATGCCTATAGAGATCTTGGAGAGGGACATAATCTCATAAAATAACCAAGAAGCCCTTTATCTACAAGCTTCAAGGCCATCAATCTGGATTGAGAATGATGAACCTCCACCTTTGGAATGTTGTTGTATTCCTCACAAATTTGGAGGATTTGGCGTTTTGGAAATGTGGCCCTCCAATGACAAGGGAATTAAACATCACTATGTTTGGAGGGGACAATGGTCGGGGGGGAGATGAGGGCACTCTCAAACTTAGATCTATCTTTGATGAAGAAAGGAACACAAAAAAGGTTCTAGGATGAGTAGAGTGCACTAAGATATGGTTAAGATGTGTAATTTATAGTTCCACAACATGATTTAGGATCAAAGATATCATCATTTTTATTTATTTTTTATTTTTTCAATGTGGTTCACAGTCCCTAGTAGAGATCAGTGACTACTACGTCCACAAATAATTATACTCAAAATATATACATAAAAGGATCACTTCCTATTGGATCAACCACAGAGCCTGACTCCAAGAGTGTTGAGATAATTGAACCCATGACCTCTCAATAACATAGGTGCTTTAACTATGGGGACTTGACCAACTCAGCTAACCCTCAAGGCTTAGATGTCGTTAGAGTTACAAAGAGCACCAATTATCGAATTTTCAAAGAGTAATTTAAGGTTCTTTTGAGCACTAGATAAATGCACCTTTTTCAATATACTACTATCCATTTTATTGACTTTTGTATCTAATTGGGAGAACCCAAAGTCTAAGTTTTCACTTTCATCACTAGTTTTAGATGATCCTTTTGTAGGCTTAATTGGTGTAGTATCTTTCTTCAGAGGCTTGTTGTAAAATAATAATAATACTCTTCTTATCACAACTTTCAGCGACCGAAAAAAATGGATCTTCTAATCAAAGTTACGTCACTTTTAAGTTACACACTTTTAAATCTTAATTTGGAGAATATCTGAACAAATGAAATTTATCTTGATGTATGTCTAAGATTTAAGCCCTTCTAAGTTTGAATTTTTTTTCTTATAATACTATGATATATCTTTTCTACAATTACACATGTTTGACCATAATTTGAAGTGCCAAGTGAAAGTTATCATAACATTGCCAAAACTTGTTTATTTTTGGTCTCTTCCCAAGTGAAAACTATTATGGTGTGCCACTTTTCCAATTATTCAAAGTTTATTATGAAACTTTTACTTTTACTTTTTTATGTCTCCTCATCTCTTTGAAAATTCCATAGTGTGAAATGTCCCATAAAAAGATTATATTGAAAATGTCAAAATGACTTGTTTGAAATAGATTTCAGGACTAATCAAAAACCCTAACATACACAATATATATCTATAAATTATAGTGAAACAGAATTTGAAAGTTTAACTAGATGTTCCCTGAGCTGTCTCATCAAAATGCTCAAAGTTTCACCATTTGAAGCACCTTAAAAAAAAGTTATATTGAAAATTCCAAGATGACTTGTGTGAAGCACCAAAATCCTAAGATCATATGCTTTGATACCAAATGTTGTAAACCTTGTAATGTAAAAATGATAATAAACTAATAATTGCAATCCCCTTTAAGAGGAAAATCTCATTTTACAATGAAAATAATGTACAAGAGATAATTTAACGATCCCTGAAACTAGGGTATCCTTACTATATATATATATATATATATATAATATATTATATATATATATATATATATATATATATGAGAGATAAAGGGTACAATTATAATAAAATGGGACCATGAAAGGCTCTAGCCTACATAACAGTATAACAATAGAAATGCAATCACTCAATATCTAGGGCTTAATAAGGCGTTTATGGGTTAATGTGGGGATTATTTAGGCATTAATAGGAAGGGTTAGGGCCTATTTTGAAAGTGTGCCTGCTTGAATATTATTATCTCTATAGACATGTGTAAATGAAATGTCCTCAAACAGAACCACAACCTTTTTCAACTATTGAGCTATATACATGAGCACAAGATTGGTAATTTAAGTCTTGTCCTGCATCCATTGTATAACCAATTTTGATTCTTTGAAGACTTATAAGCATCAAACATTTCTTAAGATAATAAGTTTTAATAATGCAAACAATGCGTTAAATTCTCCCATATTATATGTACCTTATGCCAATTTTGCTTTTCGAAAAAGAGTGTTCAATTGGGAGGTGCAGAGTAAAATTTGAACCATATTAAAGCCCATCTTCCTATCTATCCCCATGAAATAAGCACCGAGTTTTATCATGATTTATTATAGGTTCCTCCACAACTCAAAGTGGTATAATTTTATGTGAACTATTGTATAATTGAATTATACTAAGTTCCTGAATTGCCACTTTAGTTGGGAAGAAGATTTTATCCTCGAAGATGAATAGGCCCAAATTGGAACAAGTGGTACAAATATGATCTTTCAAATGGAACATCTCTTAAATAAAAGGTTGAAAGAGTTCTTCAACATTGTGTTATTCCACAAGTCCTAACAATTTACCTGTAGCTCTAGGTGGTCACAAACAAACTTGGTAAAGGGGCATTCGAGGAGTAAATTACATGTATCTTCAATTGCTCCATGATAAATAATGCGAAAACCAAGGCCCTCTTAACACCTCATTTGCATCTGAACTCACATAAGAACTTGGTTTTTAAGTACAATAAAAAAATAAGAGAATTTCTTTTATGGTAGTCTTTGATTTCCATATCATTTTGTACCACCAGGAGTTATACTCTAGTTAAGTCTCTTACATAGAATCATAGCTCAACCCAGCCATGTATTGACTCCTATAGCATATTAAGACCAAACCAACTCATCTTCCCCTTCCCTAGTTCTAATATGATAATTTTAGAATTCTGAGATGAAGTTGTCCAATGAATTGTGCCAAGTCCAATCCAAATCAAGATAAATTGTAGTGAGCCACCCGTGATTCCAAACCATGGAAGAATCTTGACAGAGTGCATATACCTCTTTCAAAGTAGAAATCTAGTAATATATGTGGTAAAAAGATACTTTGATTACATCCCACAATCACATCCATGCTCATTCAGACCTAGGAACCCAATTTAACAAGCCAAGAAAGATGTTTTCCTACCAGTGGGAAGGCTTGTGAAATAATTTTCCATTGATTTGACAAATTTGATGGCACAAGTTGTCTTGAGTTAAAAAGACACATAAATACTTTCTTACTATTTCTCTTCTAAAATTAATTATGTTTTTGAATCTTAGCCACCCTATTCTTTTTGTTGAATCAATATTTTTCCAACTAATAAGATGAGACCCCAAGTATTTTGTAGATCCTTTCATGAGTTAATTGAAAACAATTTTTCAAAGTTAATTACGAATACCTTTTAAATGAGCAATCAAATTAGGACTTGATAAAACGGGAGGGAGGGGGAGGGGGTGAATCAATTTGGGGGGGGCGCGGAGGGGCGGGGCGTGAATCAATTTAGCATATCCATGGACATTAACACTTTTTTCCTTAATTTCTTTAACTTAAACATTACGTGAGAAAATTAGCAAATAATGACCAGGAGATTGGATATGTGAACAACAATCAATAAGAAAACCAAAACATCACATGAACACATAATAACAACACATGTTAACACCAGATATATGTGGAAACCCATAACCGGAGAAAACTACGATTTTATTATTGTTGTGATGCAAAGGCAAGCTCCTAATCCTTATTACATTTGATTTTTTGTAGGCTCTAACCTAGAGGAGGCTGCTACCTCAAATTTATGGAAATTGCAACATACAAGGAAGCTCCAACTTCCATATGTTTTTTTAGGCTACAACCCACAAGAGGCTCCTAATTCAAAAAGCTCCAACCTGATGTTTATCAAGCCACTACTTGAAACGCAACTACCATCTCTTGATGCAAACAAGAAATAACAATGTGTTGGTTTACTTGGTCATAATTTATGCATATCTCCATCTTCATTTCTACATCTTCTTCCCTTCAGATCTACTTCACATCAGCTTCATAAGTGCCAAGTAACTAATGTATAATAGCTCATCAACTCCCTCACATTCTCCCATTCTCTAACCTCTACCATACCTTCCAAAATCACATCTTTTATAAAGATAGTTTGATGTTTTTTTGTAACCCACATAGGAATATGAAGTGAATTGGCTTGACTCTTTGCCTTCCACTCATTTGTTTCCAAACTCTTGATATCTTGAATATTAGAACACAAAAATAAATAATCCATCCAATATTACTTTCAGCCACATGTAATCATTAAATGCATCAACCTAGTGCCAACATCAAATACAAGTATTTATCATTAATGCATCACAACAATGTTTGCAACATATTTGCCTTTTCCTTGGAGTCTTGCATTTGTATCACAACAATTCATGTCAATCAACAATTTTACATCACAACAAATTCTTCAATATAGCAATCTCTCCAACATTATCAAAACATTTCAATGTATCTCAACTCCTCCTCCTTCTTCTCCTTTGCCTTCTTTTGCTACTTGATGCTCCTTGCATTGATGCTGCTTCTTTTGTTGATTGCTGCTCATTGCATTCTTGTTGCTCATTGCATTGTTGCTACTCCTTGCATTGTTGCTACTTTACTGCTCCTTTGCTTGTTGCTCTTTTGTCATCAATGACAATATTTCCAACAATCTCCCCCTTTGACATTGATGGCAACACAAAGAACCTCCATGTGCACATCTACCCTACCCCTTTGGCATTAATGGAAAGGGGTTTGCTTAAGAAACTTCATGTTTTTCTTGCACCTTTTGAAATTTTATAACATCAAACTAATTACATATAAAGCATTCTTAAAAAAGGTAGATTTAATCATCAATTTCTGTAGCAACAACTTCGACATGATAGAAGACTCTCTCGGCATCACAGAGAGCAAGATCGCAAACAAGGAAGGAGGAGGAAACACTATGTAGATTTTGAATTCATCCCTGCATGAAGAGAAGAACCTATACAATTTATAGAAAATTTTCCCGTGGAATTTTTTATTCAGGGGTTTGAACTTTTCTTTTAATGCAAATATTCGAACCGACAAAAGAATTTGTGTAGGGAAATCTGGCTAAAACTCCATCTTTGTAATCGTTAAAAGAAAATAGAAAAAGATGGTGAAGCCATTTATCTTCCATCTAATATATTTATTATGCACAATATTAGTGTTGAAACTGTAGTACAAACACTAACACTGCTCCATATTAATGTTGTATCACCATATCAACATATTAATGTTGTATCAACTTATTGTTAACTTATCAGCGTTTCTGGGCATAGAAATTTGAACAAAAAAAATCGAACCTCCAAACACATGCAAAATTTAAACTGAAGGCTGCACATGAATAGTCCCAGGTGTATAATCTGTAGCCATTACCTATCGGTACTTCCCTTGAAGATCCTCATCATAATCTAATTCATAATTTTCACTTACATTAAGAGTAAGCATATGTCAAATTAGCCAAAACAGAGAAGTATCCAGAACCATGAAAACAACTCCACCCAATGGGTGCATGTTTGCAGTCAGGCAGTTTGTGTATAGATTAGTGTATGGTCGCCATGTTCATTGCAGAACTTCTATGATGATAGCTCATATCAGAATTACTTCAATAGATATTGAGAAACATGATCTAGATACTCATGTTCTTCAAAACTTGCAAAACACTATAATTTTTCTTGAATTAACATTGCTCCATAATTAAAACTTCTCCATAATGAATGATGCTCAATGCTCTCCAAGCTCAGTATTCTCCAACTATATCCCAACGCTCCAAATGAGAACTTGCAGTGTAGTATATTGTTTGCATGGTGTTCCATATGGTTGCATAATTTTGTAGCTTTTCATTTCATATAGTGATGTATGTCAACATTCCATATAGCATTCCATAAGACATTGGATATGTTCCATATAGTATACACCATAGTGTTCCACAACCATACCATAATTTAGATTTCTCTACACATTCTCTACATATTAGTGTAGAAATGGAGGATGCAACGTTCCATATATCGTTGTATATCATTGCATATACCATATTTATATTATACAACAGTGTTCTATTTTAAGCAGTGTTATATTGTATATTGTCAACCAACATGATATTCGTTCCAATTCTTTTCATTGTTTTCATGTTTGACGCAACTATATCTAGCTATAGCGTAAGAGGGAAATCAATAACTAAGAACCGATAAATCTACAGCGCGGTGGATTCTCTACACTGATGAGTATTCAAGAGAGCAGAGTTTATTCGATTTTCTTCTAGCTACTGGTGAGTATTCTGGGGAGGTGAGTTCAACTGATGAGTAGTATTCTGGGAGAGTAGATTTTCTTGATTAGATTCTCTCCCATAGTTCGGTGGACAAACAGAGCTAAGGGAAAAATACCCAGCTCCCTGCATTTTTCTTAAGTATTTCCTTTTGCTCCAATCAGTGATGGCCTTTGCTTGTGTTACAACAGTAGAAGCAGTTGGCGTTGAAACCTATCAAGCATATCTCCTCATCTTTAATCCCCATGTTTGACCAATCAGTCCCATGTAGGGAGTAGAGAATTCAACTACTTTTATAACCTTGAAGTTGATTATAGTTAATATTACCATAATAATTGTTTCTACGTCATTTAGTAAGCCAATCAGTTCAATAAGAGTGAAAAAAAATGTACTCTAGTACAGGTGCCTAACAACACATCTCACAACGAGAAAGAATAATCTGTTAGCAAGAGGGATAACATCAACGAATGCCAATGAGGATAATACCAGTCTAATATGCGACTGAATGAGAGAACCTCCTCGTGTCTATGCCAGAGAACAGGGAAACACTTTAGGAGAGACGAGATGCCTTTGCACTCGGTGGTTGCGCTACAACCATTTTCAAAGTGGGTTGTTTACTTCATAGGCCCTATCAACTTGTCTGTAAAGAATTCAAGTGCTCCCTACATCATAACAGCAACTGACTATCTCACCGCGCTAGTTATGATCTCAATCCCTTCCTCACTCATTTGTAAACCCTATTGAGGTGATAAGATCTTAATATAACAGACCCAACTTACAAACTCCTCCAACAAAAATAATATCATCCTCATGGTCCACGAACACATGCTTCCAACGTGAAGACCATATATTGCGAGCAGCTTCAAATATTGTGAATCGGTCGTTCTATAGCAGAAAAAATTGTATAGGATCAACGCCACCATATAATAACGTAAAAATGCTGATGTATAAGGCAGTAATGCACCATAATGATCTGCCATAGTATACCAAGTTGGAAAAAGGTTTAAAACTGATATATTATGAATGCATGCAATAAAGAATTAAAGTCCTTGTCTAACGCATCTCCTGCACCTCCTGACATTCAGATCTGGCACGAGATAATGAAGATAACATAGCAAATGTGAAAAGATTTCGAAATTTATTTTATCATTCATTATTTTTGTAACGTTCTACTGTGTGATGGTCCACTTGTAAAATTCTTTACAGTGTTGGGCTAGCCTGTATTAGTAAACTTTAATGTCGCACACTGTCAATTCCCACTCATGGTCTTCTACAGATTTGGTATATTGTCATTCTCAAGCATGTAAATTCTTCTGGATTATGTATTTTTTGCTAACTGATATCATATATCTGCAGGAACATTTCTTATGATCCATGGCCCTCTTAGATGTCTTCAACGCATTATTCTCTGGCGTTCTCAATATTTTTAGTCCTCATAGTATTATTTGGCACATATCTTATGTCCTGGCATATTTGGTATGTGTAGCGCAGAGTAAATTCTTGTAGCAGGTAGGTAGACTTTGTAACGCAGAGAATATATTCCAATTTCTCATGATTAGTTGTAACTTCTATGGCATGTTGCAAGCACAAGATTCCTCTAGCTACCTCATAGTGTTCCAAATTCCCAAGCAGTTGTAACATCCCTTTGTTCCTTCACCGTTATTCAATCAATTCCATATTGGTTGAAGGACCGTTACCACTGAAATACCCTCTGCACTTGTCTCTTTATTGACTTGGCCATGTGGGAGTTGCACTTTGAATTCTCTTTTGCAATGGAGCACACGAATCATTCCTATGTAAAGGATTTGGCAGGTGGTTCAATTACTATTTGTTAAGCATGCATATCGAGCCAGGCTATGCAAATGATTCCTATGTTGTCCAATGTCCAACAATGCCTTAAAGAAGAACATTCCTTCTGGTAGGTTGAAATGCATGCTGCGACATGCCTCATCATTTTTATCACATACATTCATTAATAATAGAAGTAGTCTTTGCTTCCTTCATATCTTTTATCCAATATTCTACTCTCCAACTTAGATCAATAGCTCCAGACTTCTTACGATGATTGAATCTGTTAGAGGGTTCAAAAGCTCAATTTTTGCTTCATCTCCATATCTATTGTCTGTGATTTTTCTTATTACCAAAATTTATTTTCACGGGAAGGGATGAAATTGCCACTCTGCCTACCTGTCTAGTGGTTTGGTTCTATCATATCAATCATTAACAACTTGTCTTTGCAGATTCGTCTGTCAGTCATATGCTTTCATGTAATCCGAGTAGGAATGTCTTTGCTCTGGGACATTTACATAAAAAAAGAACTATATTATTTCAAACCCTCTAATGCTTTCTACTTTCATCCCTTTCTCACAACTCAATTTGCCTTTATATGACTTCATATATCCATTTTCTTTATAAGTATCACTATGATTTTAACTTGTTTCCTTTCGTAGCTTTCAGAGAAGTTCTGTAGCTACTGTATTTTGAATATCTTTATGTAATATGCAACAACCTGTATAGAAATCACCATCCTCTTTGTTGAAATATGTGCAGGTGGTGCATGCTTTTCAACAGGGTCCTACAAACACATTTCCTTTTGAAATTGGAACTGAATATAGTCAGCATTATTTTCCATCAAGATTTTATTGCTGAGACACTTCAACATATAATAAATTGTCAAAAAATTGTTGGAGCTTCTCTTCCCCTCAGATATTACTTCTTTACCAAGTTAATAAGACTTTTCATTGCTTTCATGATCACCTCCCTAACTTCAATTTTTTATTGAAGTTAAAAACTGCTCCTATTTCTTCCTCTTCCACACTTTAATAGGCCATTTTTTGTTTTCTGCATTTCCTTTTGTCTCAATGTTTGGTCTATTTGCAATGTTATTCATCTTTTGTCTAGACTTATTTAGGGTAAGTGGGAGGTTGCAATCTTTGGCCATGTGACCAAGGTTGCTACACAAATAACATTTTATATGACCAAGTGATGGAGCAAATGGTGCATGCCTTCCTGTGATCATCTCATTCCTTAAATACATTTTGCATTTAATAGATTTATGTCTAAATCCATTACACAAATAACAATAACCATAGAAATAATTTGTGTACCTAATGGATGATTGTTTATGCTTGCTTGAGAGAAATTTCTTTGATTGTTTGTTTGAGGATATTTTCTTGCTTTTTGTGCATTATGTTGATTAGTCTTGACTTGTTGTCGCTTAAAATCTGTTGCTACATATCCAGGTCCATGGCAAATCTGTTGCTACATATCCAAGTCCATGGCAAGAATAACAGGATATCTTTTTGAGGAGAAAAGAATCTCCTTTGAGATCTTCTGAATTTGTTCAACTCATCTCTAGGAGGAAATGACCTTTGCAAAAATCAATTTCTTCGACTCATGTTTTTGCTCTTGTTGTTGTTGTTTGGTTTTGTTTGTTTATTTGTTATTTACTCTACTTGTACCTTCCTCTAATGGTATTTTAGGGGAGTTTCATTATCCTCTATGACTTCCCTTGAGATATTTCTCTCTTCTTCTGAGTCCTTCATGGATGTTGTCTCCTCTCCTAGCTGCTTACACAACTTGTTCTTTTCATCTAACTTTCTTCTAGGTGAATCAATCTCAACTTATAATATTTTGCATTGTAGGTCTTTCTACTTGAATTTACTACTCATCACCTCTTCTAGTCTCCTCTCTTCTTCAAGTTGTGTATTCAAGCTAATAAATTCCTCCTTGTACTCATGCTCTCTCTCATCACATATCTACACTAGTTTTTTGAGATCTTTGATTTCATTCTTGAAGATTTCTATACTAGCCAATGACAAGTCAAGCCTAGCTTTAATTTCATCTATCTTTTCTTCATGAGGGTCAGGTACATTCACACAGGTAGAGGTTTCATTTAGCTCAACACTTTCCTTTTGACAAGTTTTTTTCTCCTCCTTCCTCTTTCTCTTTTCTTTCTCTTCACTGTTGCTACTAGCCTCTCCATGGATGAGCTGCAATCTATCTCAAATTTATTTTGCACAAGTTAAATATATGATTGTATCAAGATCCTTATTATGAATATTTTTATACATGTCAAATTTTTCTTTAGCATTCCACTCTTGTTCTTACAAGAGGGAGAACATTTGCACACATACTAGTTTTCATACATGAGGCCCATAAGATATTAGATCAAAAGTTACTTTATTTCTCCATTCATGAAAGTTTGTTGCACTCAACACAGGTACACTTTGATAGTCCATATATATATCCAT
>APFE031615946.1:110953-122201 GCA_000404065.3 Pinus taeda
AACCATTTGCAGTTGAAACCCAGTCAAATGTAATCGTTTCTTTAGGTCAAAAATAGTCATTTTTTTCTATCCATTTGAATGGTCGGTCTCTCTATTTAACTAGTTACCATGATTTGATTCTTCATCTTTCCTCGATGATGAACCACACTTGTTGGTTCGAAACGCGCCGACAAATGAATTTTGATGTGATTATAGCCGAAAACATTTCTCAAAAAGCTATCAAGCTATTTTGTGTTTTCATAATTTTTGACATGGTCTGAATCCATTTTCACCATTTAGTTTTGAATGAACAATTAATAATTTTTTTTTTTGAAAAAAAACTCACCATATTCCAACAAAAAATTCATCGTTGAGGCAAAATTATTGGAGTTGTCTTTAGTGCGACCTTTTGGACTTTCTGGTGCTGGAATCCAATGGAAAATTTTGAGGTGAAATCTTGATTTGTGTTATTTAAACTGGTTTTATGAATGTATATATGGATTCAACACCCTAAAAAACCCTTAGAGAACTTCGACTGTGAAGGGATTACCCATCAGGTTTGTGATTTCACTAAATTCCTGCTAGATTTTAAAGAAATTAGACCAAAAAAGCCGACCAGAAAAAATTCCAAAAAATCTCACTAAAGATAACTCAAAATTTATCTCCTCCTTACACAATGACTCAGGGATATCCACTTCCGAGCCCCGCTACCCCATGTTTTAATCGCTGAAAACACACTAAGGTGCCAAAATTTGGATTTATATTTCCTGCTTCGACCAATTTTGGCCTATTTTGTTAGGTCCCTATACTATTAGTGTAACCCCATATTGTTATTAGTACAACCCCCTAAATATATTGTTGTGCCCATGTAGTCCCCATATTGTTATTATTGTGCCCTTACATTATTATTGTTATTTTGGCTCTGATTATATTATGACCCCTTAGACTCCTATATATAAAAATGAGGTATTGTCATTTGTATCATCCAAGAATTATTCATTTGTGTAATGTAAAGGAGGTTGCCCCCTTGAAGAGGCTGAATTTTAAGACGTTGATCTGTCTTTTCTATCTTTTTGTGAGCTGGTTTCATAACATTTGGTATCAGAGCTTTGGATTCTAGGGTTTCGCTGCTCCAAACAAGTCATCATGGAATTTTCGCTATATGATGTTTCAGAAGCTAAAAAAAATACCCATTTGAGACGAAATCATTATGAACTTCATATTCGAACTTCAGAGCTTATCTCACTATATTTTCAGAGATATGATCTGAGGAAGTTAGCGTTTTGCAGACTCCCAAATTATATTGCAAACAGGTGACCTCGGGCAAATCATCATAACTTTTTTTTTCTTTTTTCTGAGCATCAGATTGAAATTTCGTAAGAATTTTCGGAAAGAGGACATCCTGTAGTTTTATGTATATCAGTTTAGGTACTAAGGTCGAAACAGTGACATATGGCACTTCGTACAAGTTCTCTCTACTGAACTAGTCTATAATCAGGTCACCGTGGGAGATTTGTCATAACTCTTCCTTGGAGAATCCAACCTTGATCAGACTTGTGAGGTTAGAAAGAGGACTCAGATGGATACTACAGAAGACAATTTCTGAATTTGGAGATCTAAAAGTACAGAGTTATAGTTGTTTCAAGATCTAGCTCCTAAAATCAAGAAAATGCGATATGAGGAAGTTTGATGGAAAGGATTTGGTAAATTGGATACTACAGATGGAGAAATATTTTGATATACATGAAGTGAAACTGTTACAAAGGGTACATATTGCATCTTCATATTTAGAAACATATCAATTTTTATGGTATAAAGGGCTTTGTTCTCGTAAACCACTTGTTACGTGGTCAATTTTCACGGAGGAAATGATAACACATTATGAGGATGCAAAGAGAAACACCTTCTTTATCCAATTGATAAATCTCAAACAAAAGTTTTCAATGGAAGAGCACATTGAGGACTTTCACAAATTTAACATAAGGTAAAATGATATTCTAGAGAAGCAGAGGATTGATGTCTCCATAGGGACTTTAAAGGATAACATTCAACATGAGGTTTGTCTTTGGGAACTTGATTTATCGGAGAATGCATTTAGGTTGGCAAGAAAAGTGGAAAACAAAATTGCGGCAACAAGGAAGTCTACCCCTCACAACTATAAATATGGAAGTGTTGTTTCTCCTATCCTTCTAGAACCTATAAGGTTGACACCACAACAATTGGAATAAAAAAGAGCAAAAGGGCTTTGTTACAATTGTGATAACAAATACCTTAAAGGTCATAAGTGTGTTGAGAAGAAATTATTTTACATAGATTATGAAGAGGAGGAAGAAAAGAATTAAGAAACATCAAAAGAAGGGGATATAAACCAGGAACCAACCCCAGAGAAAGAAGAAATGAATTCGACCATATCTTGTAAAGCATTGGAAAGAATTACCACTCCTAAAACTCTCAAGATAGAAGGAAATATCAAGAAGAAAAAGGTGCAAGAAGTGAAAGATCACATCGAGAAAGAAGAAATGAATCCAACCATATGTTGTAATTCATTGGTCGAAATTACCTCTCCTCAAACTATCAAGATAGAAGGACATATCAAGAAGAAAAATGTTCAAGAAGTGAAAGATCACATCGAGCAACAAGAAATGAATCCGACCATATCTTGTAATGCATTGGAAGAAATTACCACTCCTCAAACTCTCAAGATAGAAGGAAATATCAAGAAGAAACAGATTCATGTAGTGAAACATCACATCGAGCATCAACAACAAGTTCTCCAACTTTTAAAAGATAACACCAGTTTGGTGCAGAATTGAATGAAACAATAGGTAGATCAACATTGCAGTGAAAGAATTTTTGACGTGGGCAATTGAGTATTTTTACAGCTACATCTCAAGCAAGCTATTTATGAGAAGGAAATGTTGGAAATACTACATGCACTTAAGAAATGGCGACCTTACCTAATGGGAAGACACTTCAAGGTAAAAATGGATCATGATATTCTTAAATACCTTTTAGAACAAAGATTATCTTTAGAAGAACAGAAAAAATGAGTGACAAATATGTTCGGTTAAGACTTTGAAATCATCTACAGAAAAGGGAAGCAAAATGTTGATGCAAATGCACTCTCAAGAAAGGATGAGGATGTGGAAGCATTATTTTGTGTTATTTCTATTATCCAACCAGATTGGATTAACGAAGCAAGGGATGAATGGAAAGGCAAAGAAGTGTGGCCACTCATTCAAAAGTTGCAGAAGATCCCAGTTCAAACAATATTGCCAGAACTTGACGAGGAAGGAAAAATCATATTAGAACCTGGAGCAGTCACAGAAACAACAACCCGATAGCTACGAAATCAATCAATTTCAGAATGTCTCATCAAGTGGAAGAACTTACCTACTAAAGATTCCACATGGGAGGACAATAATTTTATACAAAAGCATCAAGAACTACTCAAGCATTGAGGACAACACTTTTTGAATGGGAGGAGCATGTTAGGTCCCTATACTACTAGTATAACCCCTTATTATTATTAGTACAACCCCCTTATTATATTGTTGTGCCCATGTAGTCCCCATATTGTTATTATTGTGCCCCATAGAAGCCCACTATTGTTATGTCAGCTATGATTGTATTATGACCCCTTAGACTCCTATATATATAAATGAGGTCTTGTCATTTGTATCATCCAAGAATTGTTCATTTGTGTAATGTAAAGGAGGTTTCTGCCTTGAAGAGGCTGAATTCTAAGGCGCTGATCTATCTTTTCTATATTTTTGTGAGTGGTTTCATAACATATTTAATTTCATGCAATACATTGTTTTCGAATGTTCCCCTCTGATATGTGTGAAGTTATCAACATGGAAAAAAATACAACTACAAGTTGTGGGATGAATATAAGACCACTTATCAATGAGAAAAGTGGGAAGATATTGTTTGCAGAAGCCGGTAAATATTTTGTAGATCTTCTCTTCATATTTCTCACCTTATCATTCGGTTGTGTCATGAAATTACTTTCACCCCCAAAATTTGCAAAGAGAGTCGACTGTCTCACCAACGTTTACAACAGTGTAGACAAGCTCCAGCTCATGTTTATGAATACTGATAAATCCCACCCACTGAACCGTAAAGTTAGGTCTGTCGAGTCTAATGAATTCCTTAAAGCACAGTTAGCTCCCACTGACTATTATTTGCGGCTCTCTTTACTATGTCACTACACACTATATGAGCATTATTATTAACATATGTTGGCAGTTTGAAGCTCTATATTTTCCATATATATCTATCTATTTTCCATATGTTAATAATTTATATTTTCCTATTGTGATCTATGAGCACATGTACTTGTTATTATGTTGATTTGTCATGGTTAATATTCTAGCTTTATGTTGGTTATAAGAATGCTTCTATGATGTGCTCTAGCTATGGATTTTTCTCATGATTTGATAATTATTTGAATGGTTGATGAATGCCTGGGTTAACAAGTGTTGTTGCAACTACTTGAGAGGGAATTAGACCTTTTTGGTGATTCTCAGATGAAGTTTATAGGTTTATGATTGAATATGAATTTATGACTTGTAGCTTACAAGTTTACCATATGTTTGATGAAATGTCTATTGTCTACTAGGCATGTCTAGGTCAAGATAATATTATAGTTTGAAATTTTGGCATTGTTATCATCTTAATAGTCATTTTGGAAAGTTACAGGAAGTTCTAGGCAATGGTCTAGAGGCTAGCCTGAAAATGTGGCACAGATCCCGGAACTCCATGCACAAAACTGGAAGATTTAGGCCATAACCACATGGAAGCAAGCTTATGAATGTGACTATAGCCTCATAACTGCATGCATGATGTGTTGTGGGTGCAATTGGGGTGTTAGGCTTGTGAAAAAGTAGCTCCTACTTAGGATATGATCATCAAATATTGTGGATTGACTTATAGGTGATCTAGTGCTCATGAGAGGTGTCAATAAATTTTTGAATTTTAGGCCCCACTTCCATAATTAGAACTTCAAAGTTAGGTCACATCATAGTAGCACTCAGCTCACATTTACCTTGGAGAGCTTGTAAAAGCAAATAAATGTGGGGTGGGGCATTTCCGATTGGTATGAGAGCGAGGTTGCAACACTAAACATCAAGATAAAAGTAGATCGACATACAAGTTTGTATGTTTGCATGTAGGTATGAAAGTTAATTTTTTTAATGTGCATCATAGTTATATGCGTTCCTATCATTTTAGTGATTTCATGGTTACATGCATGATGGATTCTAGTTGATTAGTGCAGTCATATGCACGTGTAGCAATTATTAATGCATGAGAGTAACTTGTTCTTATACGCATTGCAGTTAAGTTCCTAGTATTATTATGTATCATGCTAATATGGACTGGCTTGTGCAGATATAATAGCCTACCCTAAGATACACTGACTTATGATTTTGATTATGTTTCTATTTGGATTATCCAACATGGTATGTTGCTAGGAAATAGAATATTAGAGATGAAGAGTAGAGTAGTGGACTATAGTTCACATGAATCCCCTTATAGGCCTGATGTGAATTTAGTGGAATGGGAAAGATCAGTTGAGAAACAAGGAGAAGAAAATTCTCCTGATTTAGCAGATACACTAAGGAGTCTAAGGGCAAAGATAAAAAGTTGCAAGGTACATAATGAGAGGTTGATTGAGGCATAGGAAAATCTTTCCAAAGCTTAGGAAAAGAAAGTAGAAGTTAATGCAGTCATTCTTCAAAGCCTTTCAAATTTTCAGAAGCAGGGACATCTGGGAATCAGTCATGGGGATCAGTTATGACAAGAGGAGAAGAAAAACAAGGCATATGGAAACCAATCTCTTATAAGACACAGGTTGGACTGAGATGATATAGTCGGAGATGACAGATCTTTGGATACACCTGATAGGATGAGTAGTACTTATGGATTTTAATCTAGCTCTAGTTCTGAGAGACATCATCATCATTACCGCTAGCATCCTTATAGGAGGAGTGAGAAAGTAGTACTTTCCAGAAGAGTTTGAATAAATCCAAGATAGCTACCTTATTTCTTAAATGGAAAACAAAACACTTGGTGGGAAGGTGTTAGGCACATCAGAGGCATCAGAGATGAGGAGCTAATTTGGGATGAGTTGATGTTAGAAGATACAAAACTATTCCAGTGTTGAACCTGTGATGGAAATCATTACAGGAAGTATTTCCATTTATATTAGAGTGAGCATTGTATTTGTGGTAGCCCTCAGATATACAATGCATAGGAGGCATGTAAAGTTGGGGATGTAGGTCAGAGCATTCCCCATATCTATGCAGTAGTGGATAACAAGTAGGCAGGTCACTAAGTATCCATCAATGAGGTGGATGTGGAACCAGGGGTAGAGTTCCAGGCAGAGCCTCAATGCATCTTGTAGTAAAATAATCTCATGCTTTGGGACATAGAAATAGAGTAAGTAAAGTGCATAGAAGCACTTTAGGGCTGATAAAATGACATGGTAGACAGTTGATCAGATGCAAGCATAATAGCAGGTTTTCAATCATAGCTCGATTCGTTAAGGGAATTGGAATACCTTGGGATATGATATGTGTAGGTGTTCATTTTTAGGGCATCATGGTAGGTACAACAAGGTAATGTAACTGGTATATTGTGATATTTATTTATGCATTGAAAATTAATTTATACACTGACAATGATGTGTTTATGGTAGAATGATGCAGGGAATTGCATGGAAAAACAGAATGCCACCGATCATGAAGAAGGCTTGGGCTAATATTTTCTTTGGAAGCACTGGGAATCCATGAGGGTTGATTCATAACGTTTGTTGAGATTTTTATGGTTTCTGTTTTTTCTAATTTGATCTACTTTATTTTTGGTTTTAATTATGTCTGGTGCATGGCCATGCCACTTTGCTTGTAGGGTTGTATTGTTGATTGATTTTCCATGTTTTCTTTATCTTTCCTCTTTGTTCTTTCCTTTTATGTTTTGATGGTCTTGAGAATTGGTTGGGAAAAGAGGAAAGTTGATAGAGCTTAGGGAGAGGTGAGTAGAACCCAATAGGTAATGTATGACCCCGATGAAGCCCGATGCATTTATAAGGGCATCAGAAGGCAAGAATCTAATAACTAGTTGGACTGGTTGGGTCCATTGGGATAAATGGATGATGTCAAGGCAATCATGAGAAAGGTAACATGAAAGGTAAATCAATGGATGAGAAGCATCATATGCCTTGGCTATGTTGCGAACTATTGTTCTCAATGTTGTGTATGTGTTGCATGGATAAATGGAGTTATCTTAACATTGACCTTATTAACACTAGTAATTATGTTGTGATCATGATTATGATGATGTTTATGTGTGTGTGTGTTCCATTGTCTAACAGGGTCGTCAGGGATCATTCTTGTGGAATAATGATGGTTTTATGCAAGTGAATGGCATGAAAAGGTTCCTGGGTTTATGAGGAATCAAGTGGGCAAAGTAGCCCTGGACAATATAAGAGGTTAGTATCATTTGGATATGATTTTTGATATTATGTAATTATAACTATGCCTATGTTTATGTTATGGACAAGCAATGTTTAAGGATACATCAACGGAATGCAAGAAAAATGATCTGCAGCATGTTGGGACAAGCATGGATAGTGGAAAGAGCCACAAACCCAGGACTTGGGTTGTGGATGCACGCATCAAGGCATGGGAAAGGTAGTAGAGTCAATGTTGCCTAGTAGAGATGGTGTGGTCTTTAGCTATGCAATATGAATGTTGTGTATACGTTGTACATTTGGTGTTGTGTACATGTTGTACATGTGTTGTGTTCATGTGGTGCTGTGTCATGTGTATTAGGTATTTGTTGTGTCATGACATGTGTATTCGTTGTACATATATGTGTTGTGATTTCACATTGGGTGTAGGTGTATGTGTGGTGTTGTACACCATGTGTAGGTGTATGTGTGGGGTTGTAAACTGTGTGTAGGTGTATGTATAACAATGTACACTATGTATGTGTATGTGTTATGAAGGGGATTGGTCCTGAAGTTCCCTATGGTTGTGGGTTGGAACAAATTCTATGGAGCTCTGAAATAACTTGGGTTGAGTTACTAGTTCTTGGAGCGAGTAATTTGGGACAAACACTTTGGAGTTTTGTGGGTTGAGTTACTAGTTCCTGGAACCATGGAAATATTGGAAAAGAGACCAATCTTGAGTTGTTGTATTGAGGATAGAGGGGATTCAGTCTTTGGATTCCCTTGTTACTGATATTGATGGTAGAGGCAGTTTAGTCTTTGGATGCCCTTGTTTTTGATATTGAGGCTAGAGGTGGTTTAGTCTCCAGATGCCCTTGTTGTTGATATTGAGGGAGGAGGCAATATAGTCTCCAGATTCCCTTGTTTCTTTGGAAGATAAGAGAAGAGAATACAATGGGTGTTTACTAGGTTTGGTAACTGATCTAGTGTGTGTACATGATCAAAAAGAAAAGAAGGTACTGGGTGCTTTCCAAGTTTGGAAACCGATTTAGCATGTGTACGAAAAGGAAAAAGAACAAAGGCATAAGAAAAGAACCATTTGAAAGGTAAGCATCAATATTTTATTTCAATTTTTAATTATGCATGTGATCTATGATTCTAATTTATGATGGTTGAGTTTTGAGCTAACCGGATGTGATATGTTTATACATTATGATTTAATCAAGGAGCTAGTTGACTTGTTGTGATATGAAGTAAATATAATTGCAAGTGTACCTTATTGATGAGCCACCAATGAGGAATTATTTAAATACCATTTTATTCTGAAGGAAATTATGTGCTTGGTACAAGAAAGTAGGGAAATGCTTGGTTTGGGTGGTTGAAACTAATTGCAAGAATTAGCAGTAATAATGAAAGGAATTGCAATAGATAGTACTATGCTAGTAAAGCAGAGTAGGGCCATTGTGGTATATTGGTACCCAATAATGTCCATTGATTAGCATAAGCATGTTATGACCGGTATGATGGTTTTAGGGCAGGGATATGTAGCCTTGTTTTTTGGACCTTCTGATGTGAGGAAACCTTTCCAAGGGATGGATTTCCAAAGGGAATGTGTAGCAGAGAAGGGGATGTCAGGGAACTTGGAAGGTGAGTGATTGCATGGAAGGGGGTGACTAGATTACCTGAGGGACTGTGTAGCAGAGAAGGGAAGGTCAAGGAATGAATTTATTTTGGTCTTTAGCATTTTCAGATGGAATCATAAGCACATTGGTAGTGTGCCTTGGAACAATGAATCAATAACTGTACACTAAGAGAACAAGTAGCATAAGGATTGTAGTGTTGGACATTGGATGCAAGTTTGACTTCGGCAGTGGATTTTGGACTTCTTGGGAAGTATGTGAATCCTGGTACTACCTTTGAGGGTGGAGGTGTGAGCCTCTAAATTTCCTTCTCATTGATATGAGATTTTTATCCTTCATTATTTGTTGGTTCAAGCAAATAATTTTTTGGTATGTTTATATTTATATGTATGATCGTAAATACCACAATGAGTTGTGCTATAAAGCTCCAATAAGTGGTATGTTTGCTTTGTTTTCAGTAGGATGTCATTGTAAATATTGTATCAAGATATGTCATAAAGCTCCATAGATAGTATGTTTTATTTTCAGTGGTTTGCTGGTCATAGGTGTCATAGTACACCAAGGATGATGTTCCCCTAAGGATGAGGGGTTTGTAACAACCCAAAGCTAATGTTTCATGTGATAAAGGATAATAAAGGAAAAATAAGACCAAGGTCATGGGACACATATTCCAAGATGAATGGTGGGAAAACAATATAGTGGGCATAACTTCAGATTTATTTATGGTTATGGAAATTGGAAAAGGCATTGACAAAGAAAAAGAGACACTAATTGGAATTTAATTATGAAAACAAAGGAAAATAGGAGAAAAGGGAGGTGAAGAGACACAAATTTGCATGCCGAGGAAATTAGAGGAAATTTAAGAAAATAGAGGCATCAAAAGATCAGTTCACAGTTTTGTCAGTTTAGTTTGCTTCTCCCCTTTCATTCTCTCCCATACACTCTTACACACTTAGACTATTCTTGGAGCATTTTGGCATTTACTTGGATTTGGAGAAAGGAAAGCAAAGGACAAGTGAAGGAAAGAGAAGAGAAGCAAGGAGAAGGTTGGATCAACAACTTTAGCAAGAGGATTTTGCAGATAACATGTTGCATGTGTGGTTTCCTCGCTGTGGTGTGAATGCATGGTACTTGCATTTGTATATTTGGTTCATGTTCTGTCATTAGCATGGGTTTTTCCTAGTTTGTCAGTGGTTTGAGCCTTGCCTTGCCATGTCCTAGATAGCCATGGTGTGATGGGATTCATTGTTGGTTGAGCTTTGGATTGTTGGAAGGTTTTGGAACTGGGTGAGGTGGTCTTATGAAAACTCCTAAAGGTTGGGGGTGGAAATGGTTTTCTCATGGAATCCCTCAACGAGTGGGTGGAGAGAAGAAAATTCCTCATGGTACGATGAAGAAATTCTGAGGCATCCAAGCTTGGTTTGGTTTTGTGATCTCAGGAGTAGTATAGGTGAGATCATAATAGCTTGAGGGTGGAGGTGGTTAAACTATGGAGTCCCTAGTTTATTATGTCTTGGTATATCCCATGAGATCCCACATTCATGCTTGGAATATGACACAGGGGTGATTGGCTGAAAGAGAGATATGGTTTAGCCCAATCTATGGTCGGGTGGTGCATGGAAGTCCTTGACTTGGTTGGATTTTGCATATGTTAATAAGAGTTATTTTCCTATTTTGATCTATGAGAATTTTTACTTGTTATTATGTTGATTTGATGGCTAATTTGTCATGGTTAATATTTTGGTTATAAGCATGCTCCTATGAGGTGCTCTAGATATGGCTCTTATTCATGGTTTGATAAGTATTTGGGTTGACGAATGCATGGGTTAACAAGTGTTGTTACCACTACTTGAGAGGGAATTAGATTTTCTTGGTGATTCTCATATGAAGTTCATAGGTTTATGATCAGATATGCATTCATGACATGTAGCTTACAAGTTTATCATATGTTTGACAACATGTCTATTATGTACTAGGCATGTCTAGGTCAAGATCATGCTCAAGTTTGAATGTTTGGCATTGATACCATCTTAATCATGATTCTGGAAAGCTACATGTTGGAGAGGTAAATCCCCTCTACGGATAGAGGCGATCCCTACTAGCCCAGAACGGGTCTAGCAACAATCAAACAATGCTATCACGCAAGTTCCTAATTGCAAATAAAAGGTAGGTGATG
>APFE031615949.1:5791-29441 GCA_000404065.3 Pinus taeda
TTTTTACCAACATGACCAATCATCCATAAATAGCATCTTGCAACTCATAGACCATGATCCATATGTCTAAAAATAGACTTTGCGCCAAAAATAGCCTGTGGGCAAACTTAGTGAAGGCAACTTCTTTTCACTAAGCTCCATCATCTTGTTGCATTTTCAACAAAGGGTTGTGGCTAGTCGAGCTGTGGAGAGCCCATTTGTAGCTGTGCTAAACATAGGGGAGGCTCTCGTCCCATGTGCGTGGATGCTTTGAGTTGCACATGCGTAGAATGTGTACGGTCATCATGTTGACAACCTCTGTCTACCCATCAGTTTGAGGATGGAAGGCTGTGGACTTAGTGAGTTTGGTGTCCAGCATCGACTAGAGACTAGACCAAAATTTATTGAGGAACCTTCTGTCCCGTTCTGAGATGATAGACTGTGGGATCCCAAAGTGTACCCACACTCGTTCAAAGAAGAGTTTAGCAGTGGCTTCTGTTGTGATATTCTTCTTGCAGGCTGCCATAATGGCCATCTTCAAGAACTTGTTGACGACCACAAAAACATATTCGTTTCCATGCTTAGTGGAAGGAAGGCCTGACATGTAATCCATGGAGATGGATTCCCGGGGTCGACTAGGGGTAGGCAGTGGGGTATAGAGGCTTTGCTTCTTCATGGGCGGTTTGGCAATGACATAGGCAGTGCATGATTTGATGTACTTCCCAACATCCTATCAAAGATTCGACCAATAGAAATACTTCTGTAGCACTGCCACTATTTTGTTGACCCTAAAATTCCCAACAGCCTAACTATAATGTGCTTCCCAAATCATCTTGGCACGCTTGCTTGAAGGAACACAAAGGTGACCCAGGTGGCATAACAGGGCATCCTGGAGGTGGAAATCAGGAACATGTTGACCCTTCAAGAGTGTTTGGTATGTATGGCCGAATTTTGGGTTGCTTTTGTAGAGAAGTGGACAATCAGAAGTCTCGTGCCCACAAGAGTTGAGGATGGTGGTTAACACCATGATCGGTGGTCGACTGAGGCAATCTACAACATTATTTGTGTTGCCATTATTATACTTGATATTCAAATGGAACTATTGCAGGTATATGGACCACTTCTGATGGCGATCATTCTGCAACTTCCCTTGGGTCTGTATGAACTGCATGGGTCGATGGCCTGTGTGGATGATTGTTTCCGTGCCCAAAATGTAGTGCTTCAATTGTCGGCAGGCCTATAGAATGGAATACATCTCTTTGTCATAAGTGGGATACTTTCGAACTGTGTCTAAAAGTGTCTCACTGTGATATTCCACTAGATGCCCGTGTTGAGTAAGGATTTCCCCAATAGCATAGTCAGGGGCATCTGTCTCGACCTTAAATGGTTGTTGCAAGTCTAGTAATGTGAGCACTAGTGTCGAGCAGAGGCAATCTTTCAACTCTTGAATGCCTTCCATTGAGATTCAGACCAAAAGAATTTTTATTTCACTCCTCCCTTGGTGACTTGACTCAAGGGCCAAGTGATATGAGAAAATGCCAACACGAACCTACGATAGAAGTTGGCAAGACCCAGAAAGCTGTGAATCTCTATCAGAGTGGTTGGAGAAGGCCAATCCCGAATGACTTGGATCTTGGATGGATCCACATGCACCCCCTATTCATCAATAATGTATCCCAAATACTGAACCTGGGTCATGCCAAAAGTGAATTTCTCCAAATTGGCACATAACTTGTGTTGCCACAGTGTTTGGAGAACCTGTCGGATGTGGTGGAGGTGCTCTTCCCAACTCTGGCTGAAGATCAGGATGTCATCCAATTATACCACTGCAAATGAGTTGGTGAATGGCTGCAAGATGTCATCCATTAGCCTCATGAAGGTTGCAGGAGCATTTGTCAATCCAGAATGCATAACCAACCATTCGAAAGGGCCCTCCTTGGCTTTGAAGGCAGTCTTCCACACAAAGGAGGGTTCGATTGGTACCTGGTGATATCCTGACTTCAAATCGACCTTGCTGAAATATTTTTCCCCCTTCAGTTGGTCCAGGATGTCATCAATCCATGGGATCGGGTACCTGTTACGGACAGTGATATTTTTCAGCACCTGATAGTTAATATAGAGTATCCAAGTCCCATGCTTCTTCTGTACCAGCACGATCGGGCTCCCACAGGGTGATGAACTCATACGGATGTGACCTTTCTGCAGCAGCTTCTGAATCTACCTTTTGATTTCATTGTTCTCTAGAACGGAGCTTCGATAGATTGGTCCATTGGGCAGCGGTGCACCTGGCATCAGATTGATGGAGTGATTGACCTGAAAGTGCAGAGGAACCCTTGCAGGGGAGGTGAAGATGTCCTCGTACTCCTCCATGACCTTGTTCATCTGTAGTTGTCATGCATAGGGGCCTTGTCTGGAGGTCATGACCACTGTCTTCTTCTTTCCTTGAGGGCATATCTTCAGGAAAGAAAAGTTCCTGGTTTTGGAAATGAGCTTACTGCATTGTGTTGCAGTAACCAAAGAGATGGTGGTAGGCAGTGCTACCTCCGCTATCCTGTACAAATTATTTCCCAAAGTAACAATAATAGCACGAGGCCTCGATTTATACACAACATGTCGCTTCCACAAGTATGGTTGTCCTAATAATACATCACAAACTTCAAGGGGAGCAATGTCACACAATACCTCATCCGTGAAGGGCTTGATGTTGTATGGAAGGTGACACGCTAGCTCACGCAAAGATCCTATCCTTGGTGAAGCCACTCGATAGTGTTCGATTGTGGATGTCCTATGGTCGATAAGCCCAGCCACTTCACAACCTCTACCGAAATGAGGTTCTTTTGGCTCCCTCTCTCAACAATGAACTGTAGTGGGGAGCCCTTTACCCACATCTGGGAGTGGAAGAGACGTTCCTTCTCCTCTGGATCTTCGGGTTCCTCCTTCTGGATATTCGTGGTGGCAACGGTGGTGTTGGGCTCCGCATCGATAATCTACTTCCCTTTGTCATTCCCATTATTGGGTTCTGACTCAGAGTTGAAACATGCATCTAATTTTGAAACCTTTAGCTCAGGCACTAGTGACTTCTTGGCCTGACACTCACTTGTGTTGTGATTGGAGCTCTTATGGAACTCGCACCACTTTCTCGTGTCCTTTTTTCAGCTTTGTGGCGCTATTCTTTGCTTGCAGCTTTGGCGGGTTGTCTTGGGCCGCCCCGCCTTGGCTTTGTCCTTTGTTTTGTGGTTTTGGGGCACCTTTCACTGCCTTTAGATTCGTAAATCCAAAGTCTCGCTTTTTCTGTTTAAACTTTTGCTTGACCTTGACGACATATCGGTATGTCGTGCCGAGCGAGGAGATGTTCAGGAATTATATTTCTTCGTAGATGTACTTGTGCCGGCAACCACGGTATTTGAGTACAAAATGATGTTTTGAATCCTTGATACCGAACTTTGTGCGAAGGGTATGGAAAAATTTGGTAAAATCCGACACATCTTCATCGCTTTCTTGCCTCAGCATAGTCCACTTTATGCATTGATCCTCATAGCTTCTGACAGGGTAGTACTACTCCTTGATGGCACCCTGGAATGAATTCCAAGTGGGTGCAGCTAAAAATAGTGAGCCTGTACTTTCATCCTTATGCTCGCAGTAGGTTTCCCACCAGTCCTTGACATGGGGGGCTGCTTTGAGAAGAGCGAAAATAATCTTTTCTCGACTGAAAAATCATGAACAGATAAATAACCCTCTAACAGATTTAACCATTTATTGAAAGCATCTACGTCTATCTGATCCTCGAATATGGGGATTTCAAAATTAACTTGTACCTTAAACAGTGTGGTGTTTCCAAAGTAGTTGTTGGAAGCCAATGCGTCGCCCCTGGGTAACTGCTAAAGGATCTGGGCAAAGTTGTCCATAATCGTGTTCCTTTGTCGCTCGAGGGCTTCTTCGATCAAGATTTGGATAGGATCTCCTACCCCCTCGTCTTTCTTTTCATCTGCCATGGGAGGCCACCGGGATTTGCGAGGCTGGTCTTGCAAAGGTTCGACCAGTTCAAGCCCTAACTCCTTATATCTCGACCTCATTGGGGACATGCAAAGAAAAACAGAGAAGAAAAGAAAAACCCTCTGATACCACTAATCCATATTTAAATAGGAATGCAACGAATCACAGAGATAACCATAAACACAGAGATGTAGTGGAAATAATATTTCATTTCATTAATGTAAAATACTGAAATATGATTACAAATAGAAATGGAAATAAACTAGCTAGGGCAATGGTAGCTTATCTCTGAGAAGAGATGTGGTGGCTACATGCCTTTGAACTGCCTTACAATGAGGCTCAAGGGAATTTTTATTACTAAACAATAAGAGAAAACCCTAAACAACCAAAACCCTAACCCGAGGAGATGTAACACCAAGAGTTTATGGGTCCCGTTGGGGTGAGTTGGACAGCTAACTTCCCGGGGTTGCGACTTGGTCATATTATCTCCGTTTGACGTGCATGATAACTCGTTGGAAATATCTCTCTGAGGACCACGACATAAAATATGATTTTAGATAGCAAAATTTCTGGTGGTAGATTTCCAAAAAGATGTCGTTTAGGGCCTAAAAACGGCTCTAGAAGTTTAGGACCCGAAAAACTGCTAAAAATATTAAATTGTGCTACAAGTGGAATTGGCGGGTGGCCACCAATATCCACCTGGATCAAGTAGCTAGTTGAATATGGAGTGCTTCGTATTTATTGTATTGCCTTCCTTATGTCATAGGTGGGGAGGAAGGAATCTATGACATCAACATCATTGTCATATAATCCAAGTTCTTTAGCCTTTTCGGCCATTTTTATGTTAGAGGTACTTGGAGGTGGTCAGGTGGCCATTGAAGGAGTAGGACTTGCTAATGGGGAAGTGAAGAAGCTTAGTGACACGAGGGGAAGGTGGAAAGATGTGAAATTTATGAAAGGGACTAATTTTTCAATGTGCAAGTGCCATGTGACCTAGTGAGATTGAACTATGGGTTGGACAGAAGAATTATTTAAAATTATTAAGCTAGAATTGGTCTTTGGTATGCTCAAGTGTAAAATTAGAATATTTTTGGGCAATTCAAGACCAAATTTAGAAAAACCTATGGCTTTTGAGGCTGCAAATGGATTAATATTGAGCGATAGCCACTCAATCAATGTGGAAATTACATTTGTTTAAGAAAACGAGTGCTCTTCTTGTGCGAAAGGCTACGATTTTCTTTAGAATTCAAATTAACTTGAATATTGATTCGTGGGAGGCCTTAGCAAATCATATTCAATACAAGGAAGATAATTTATACAATTCAAATCTAAATGTGAAAAGGCTAGATTTGAGCTTTTCAAGTTCGGTGAGTGTGCAAGGGTGAGCTAGAGGTTGAGATGGATAAATGGCAATGCAAATGGGTCCATCCCTCCTATTATAAAAATTTGGGCATGACGTGGTCAAGCCCACATGTCATGTTTTTTCATGGCATTGGTCAAACATGGCATACCGAGTTTGTGAGGTGGCACGTGAAGCTGCTAAGATGGTCGTCGCGGAAATTTAAGTGCACCCCCCCGGGTCAGAGAAATTTCATTTGAAATTATGGGAGGGGCACAAAGGACATGAGGCATCACCATGGGTCCCTCTTCGTGCCCACCTGGTGCGTTAATGGGTCTGCACTTGACAGTGCAGATCTGTGTAGGTTGTTTGATCAACCTTCGTACCACTCATTGGATCTACAAGCATGTGCCCTCTGACTACACCTGACCAATGAGTCGGTCATTATCGTCTGTCGTCATGCCCTACCTGCCGTGTATGCTGTTGACATGGCCAAGTAGGCCCTTGCCCATGTTGGCCTACCCTTTCCTCATTCATTAGAGCTCCCTTGCTGAAAAATACCTTTAGGGCCCTTTGGGCTAGTAAGCTCAAAATTCATCAGGGGTAGTGTATGTCATCACTAACTGAGTGCTCTCTTTAATATGCATACATGATCTTTATTTTCTGACAATTGAAATTATTCTAGTTGTTCAATATATGTTTCTTACTCTATATTCTCATTGAGAAAGGTTGAATTGTCATCCATGTGATAGATTTTGAAGTTCTTGAAACATGTAAATGTCAAACACATTCTAATTACTTCTAATCTTGCAACTAGAGAAAAGGTTTCTTCAAATTCAATACCCTCACTTGAGCATACCCATTACAGACCAAGCTTTCTTTATTTCTTACTACTTGTCCATCTTAATTCAACTTGTTCATCAATACCTCTTTGATGGAAATCACATTCTTTTATTTTAGGTTGAGCACAAGTTCCCATGTCTCATTATTCTCAATCTAACTCAATGCTTCTTAGATAAATTAACCCAATTCTTATATTCACTAGCTCATGTAAAGTTTTTGGGCTCTATTTTGGATAGAAAATAATTTTTTTCTTATTTTGGTGCGCTTACAAATCCTCTTCTAGTATGAAATGTTGTGTCTATATCACCAAAAATATTGTTTTTTGGATAATACTTATAGATAAGTATGATGGCATCTCTATATGTTGACATTATATTTCTTCTTGTTCTTTCTTTTCTTCTTCATCTTCTCCTTCATGTATCATTCTTTATAGATTGTCTCTTCCGGATTTTCATTTTATTGTGAATTTTCTTTGTGAGGTATTACTTCATCCACTCTTACATCAATACTTTCTACTGTGACCTTGAGCAATATTTTTTTGTAACATTTATAGGTCTTGCTTCTAGATGCATAGCTAAAATAATTACCTTCATCTATTATGGAATCAAAATTGCCTAAATTATTTCATTTATCTTTATATAACACTTGTTCCAAATACATTGAGTTATTTTACTATAGCTAGTATACCTTTCTCTAAATCATAATGTGTATTATTGTTCTTCACTCTAATTTTTCTCTTTTCAAAATGTCTATTGTTGTGTTGACTTCTTCTCCCCAAAATATGTTTGGTAGTTTGGCTTCATTCAACATTTGTTTAAGGTATTTTCTGTATAGTTATATTTTTCCTTTCTATGACTCAATTTCATTGTGGAGTCCTTGCTATAGAAAAATTTCTCTTGATTCCATGATTCTCAGGTAATTCATTAGAGGAAAATTCACCTCCTATATCTAATCTAAAGCACTTGATTTTGAAATTAGTCTCATTTTCAACTAGGGCTTTGAAAGTTTTAAAATTATCAAATGCTTCATATCTTTCTTTAAGAAATGTGACCCATGTCATTCTTGTATAATAATCGATAAGAAACATAAAATAAATCTCTCCTTTTGTTGGCCTACAAAGGTCTATGATTAAAATTTCCAATGGATTTGATGTTGAGTACTCATTTATTTTGAAACTAATTCTCTTTTTCTTCGCATGCTAATGTGGCTTGCAAATAATGTCTTATATATTTTGAGATCATTGGCATATCTCTTACTACTTGTGTCTTGTTGAGTTTTACTTTTTTTTCAAAGTTTATATGACGCATCCTTTTATGCCATAACAATATTTTGTCTACGTGTCCCATACATCAATTTTCTACATTTACTTAATTAAGGATGTATACATTGCTTTGGGTTTTTTTTTGCACTTGACATTAATATTCTTGAACCTACTTTCCCTTATCTCACATCCTTTAGATTGAAATGTGAGGATGCCACCTTAATCACACATTCGATTAACACTTAGAATATTGTATTTTAACCCTTCAACATACAAGACAGTCTATGTTTTATTCTTTCCATCATCAAGACTACACACACATTTTCCAACTATCCTTACAAAAGTGTTATCCCCAAAGGAATCAATGCCTCATTTTCTTCCTTTAGGGTGAGAAATTTGTTTTGATCCCATATCATTTTTTTCAAACATCCATTATCAATATACCATTGGCTTTGTTTGTTTTGAGCATACAATGCAAGTCCACATCCTTCGTTCTTTTATTTTTCTTGCTTCCTTTTCCACAACTTTGTGTATTCTTCTATATGCCTAATAAGAAAATCTTTGTCCTTTTTTTGTTTATGAGACTTTATTATGTTTCCTATATTGCCACATGCTATTTGCCCATAGTTATTGCACTTATAACATTCATTATTGTAATCAAGTAGGGAAGAAAAGGAATTAAATTTTCTATCAACAAACCCATAAGAAATTATGGTTTTATGGCTCACATAATTGGTCTTTGACATCTTTAAGATCCTCTATTTCTATCTCTCACATGATCTATATTGCATATGCTACACAGTTTATTGGTTTATGACCAAAATTATTGCAAGAAAAAAAATATCCAATGAAGAGATTATGGTACTGGGTTGTGAAACGCCTTATGGGTGGAGAAAATCTTCTATACTCATTATTTTTTTTCGTGTCAGAAGAATCAAATTTCTATTGGTCTTCAAATTTTGTTTTCCTACTACTACTTTCATTATTTACGGAGTCTTTGAGATATTAGCATAGCTTTTATGCTTTTCTTCATTTTCCTCTTCTAATGGCTTTGTGACCTTAATGCTTGCATCTCCCTAAGGGGTATTTTGTTTTTCTTCATAGTTAAGGCATGTCTTGATGAATGGTTACCTTTGGCAACTGAGAACACTATCTAATATTTCAACGATCTTTCAAACTCCATGATTCTATTTAACTAATCGATTGTTTTCTCTACTTCCTGCCTTAAGGAAATGATTTTAGCTTCTAGATTCTCACAATTAACTTCCTTTTCTTTCAGTTAGATTCTCACCACTTCTTATATCCTTTTTTCCTCTTCCAATTGAGTCTTTAGGATGATAAAATTTTTTTTCATCAAGATCAAGATCCTACTTTTCATATTTATGCAATTTCTCCTTCTTATTTTTATTATTTCCTTGATCCATCATATTTCTTCTAAAGAACTAATGAGTATGCTTCAAGATTCACTTACTCCTTGATGCAGGAGCATGAGACTTGAAGACAAAAGGCTTCGAATTTATTCCAAAAATACAAAAAAAATTACAAGCAAAGGAGTGGGATCCTTTAGCTTTCAGTTTACAATTTTTTTAGATAGGATTTGAGCTATGATTATGGATTGAGTGATTTTGTAATTAATTCATGAAGTTTAGATTCAGTTGAGATTCTTGAGGAGAATATCAACTAAATTAGATATTGTTTAAGATTAGGCAGATTCGATCTAGTGTTTAAGGATCTGATTGCTAGGATGAAATGGTATTTATGTAAGTTCTGAATGATTGTAAGGGGATTTTGACTGATTTGGTTTGGCTTGTTTTATCCATATAATATTAAGTTATAGAAATTATATCTCTATGTATTTTTGTGTGTAATTGGTCAATCCCGGAGGTGTTTCATCCCTCCGAAGTATCTCTGTGTATTATTGAATTTTCAGTTTGGCCTGAAAATTTAGAGTTTTGTATAAACTAGTGTGATCGCGTTTAAATTCTCTTTCACCATGTAAAAGATCTGGATGGTCAGCGATTGCAGGGGTTGAATTGTTTTTAACTCATGTGCTAGTTGAAGACCCGCAAGCCATAGGATTTGATGGCCTTTGTTATCCAACAAATATTGGGTCATAAAGTGCTCGGAATTTAATTCCAAAAACAAACATGAACTTTTATAGGTCAAGGGTTTATATTCCTTATCGGCTCCGTAAGGACGGTTAACCCTCGTGAAAGTGCCTCAATCGATATCGCTGTTAACCGTTGGATCAAGTGCACTTGATCAAATGGTGGAGGATCACCGATTAGTTTTTCATCGCAATATTTCATGAGTGAATGAACCTTGGCCTTAAGAAAATGCAATTTGCGATGTGCAATGCTTAGAGTACTTGTAAACCACTTATCATTTCGGCTAAAATTAAGCAGTTCTGCTAATTTAGTAGAATAGCCAATTTTGGAGGTAGATGACTGATACTCCAAAGGAAGTCCAAGAAGAAATTCCACCTGAACTTGCAGAAATGGTTTTCGGATTTGAACGATTGTCCATTACACCTACACCCAGGCCACCATTTGTGGTATCAAAGAAGCCTATTGACATTGAACATGATCTCAAGGATCAGAGAAAGAAATCCAACATGGCTTTTAGAGTTGGAGGAAGAGGTGGTGGTTGAAGAAGTGGATGACCAGTTGCAAATGTTGAAGTGTTGGAAGCTATGCAACAGATGCAAGCTAGATTGGAAGCAATGGAAATGGGAAGAGAAGCAGATGCTGGAGATGTTAGTGAAACTAGAGTTGAAGCTTCAGAAGAAGAACCTGCAGATGTAACTCCTGAAATGAGATTCTTTAAGTCAGCATTGAGATCCACATCCAAGCCTGGACTTGAAGTTTCAATCTAAACAGGAAGCTTAAAGCCTAAGGAATTGATAGACTAGATAAATGACATGGAGAAATTCTTCGATTATGAAGAAATAGATGAAGGAAAGAAGGTGAAGTTTTTTGTCACAAAACTAAAAGGACATGCAACACTTCGGTGGGATGGAGTGCAGGCATAAAGAAGAATACTTGGCAAAGAACCAATTAAGAATTGGAATAGGATGGTGGAAAAACTGAAAAGTTAGTTTATGCCAAGTGACTATCAACAAACATTATTTAGTCAGATGCAGAGTGTTAGACAAAGGTCTATGACAGTAAATGAATACACAAAGGAATTCTACAAAGTGAGTATAAGGGCAGGACAAATCCAAGATACAGACGAGAAGGATGCAAGATATGTGAATGGTATTAGAATGGACATCCAAGATGAGACAAGTGTGTTGTATCCTAAAACAGTAGAAGAGGCTTATCAAATGGTACTGAAGGTTGAAGAAAAAATCATGAGGAAGCAATATGCCAGAAATAGAGGTACTTTCTGAGGAAGGGGAAGACAAGGTGGTAGAGGAAGATCTACAACACCTAGATATGGAGCTAGCAACAACTCAAGTCAGTATGCACCCACAGGAGGCGATGCAAGTGGCAAAGGGAGTTTTTCCAGAGGAAGAAGAGGCAGAGGTAGAGGAAGATAAGTTAGATGTTACAGATGTAACAAGTTGGGACATAGAGCTTATGAGTGCCCAGAAAATATAGGAATGAATCAGAGGAGTGCAATTGTTGCAAAAAATGAATAGGAAGCAACAAAGGTAATAGACGAAGAGAATGTACCAGAGAAAGGGGAATCTTTGGTAGTCAACAAAATTTTGTTAAAACCAGCTAAGGAAATTGTTGAACCAACACAAAGGAAAACCTTGTTCAAGACTGTGTGTAAGGTTCAAGGGAAGTGTTGTCAGATGATAATAGACAATGGTAGTATAGATAATTTGGTCTCCACAGAAGTGGTGGAGAATTTGAAGTTGAAAACAAAGAAACATCCAACACCTTACAAGGTGTCATGGCTTCAAAAGGGATATCAGTTGGTAGTGAATGAGTAATGTGAAGTGGAGTTGCAGTTGGGAAAATACAGAGACAAAATTTTGTGTGATGTAATGCCTATGGATGTGTGTAATATATTTTTGGGTAGACCTTGGCAGTATGACAGAGGAGCTATGCATGATGGAAAGAAGAAAACATACAAATTTAGCAAAGATGGTGTCAATCATACATTGTTGCCAATAGAAGAAGAGGATACATCAAGGAAACCTGATCCAAAGACCCTTTTGCTGAGTGGAAAAGAGTACTTGCAGCAAATGGAAGAAGATGAGGTAAGTTTTGTGTTGGTTTGCAAATCCAAGGTAATAATTATTTCCACAAAATTTTCTGATTTAACAATTGAAATTCAAGAGATGTTGGACAGTTATTGTGATATCTTTGTAGATGATTTGCCTGATGAGTTACCACCCATTAGAAAAATTAGTCATCACATAGATTTGATTCCAGGAGCAAATCTACCTAATAAAGCAGCTTACAGGATGACTCCCATATAGAATGAAGAGATCAGGAAATAGGTTCAGGAACTGTTAGACAAGGGATTGGTTAGAGACAGTTTGAGTCCTTGTGTAGTGCCAACAGTGTTGAGCCCAAAGAAAGATGGAGGCTGCAAAATGTGCATTGATTCGAGAGAAATCAATAAGATGAAAATCAGGTACAGATTTCCCCTACCTAGAATCAAAAATTTGATGGATTTTTTGAGCGGAGCTAGATATTTTGCAAAGTTAGATTTAAAAGGTGGTTATCATCGAGTCAGAATTAGAGAGGGAGATGAGTGGAAAAATGCTTTTAAGAACAATGAAGGATTGTATGAATGGATGGTAATGCCTTTTGGGTTATCCAATGCTCCTAGTACATTTATGAGACTTATGAATGAATTTCTAAAGGAATTTATTGGTAAATTTGTAATAGTATATATGGACGATATATTAGTTTACAATAGATCTAAGGAGGAACATGTGAGACATCTAAATTATGTCTTACGGAGGCTACAACAATAAAAGTTACTGTTAAATTTAAAGCAATGCTCATTCATGAAGGAGGAGTTGGTGTATTTGGGGCTTTGTTGTTTCTGTTGAGGGGTTAAAGATGGATCCAAAGAAGATCAAGACTATCATGGAGTGGCATTCACTAAAAAGTGTCTTTGAGCTAAGAAGTTTTCACGGTCTTACTAGTTTTTACAGGAAATTCATAAGGAATCTTAGTAAGATTAATGCTTCAATTATTGACACAATAAAGAAGGATAGACAACCATTTAAATGGACTATTGAAGTAGAAAAGAACTTCCAACTGTTGAAGAGAAAAATTACTGAGAAACCTATTTTGATTTTGCCTGATTTTAATAAACCTTTTCAAGTGAAGTGTGATGCCAGTGGAGAAGCCATTGGAGTTGTTTTGAGTCAGGAGGTCAAGATTGTAGCTTATTTTAGTGAAAAGATGAATGAGACAAAGAAGAAATATTCTTCTTATGACAAGGATTTTTATGCAGTGGTGTCGTCTTTGAATAAATGGAGACATTACTTGATGTCAAAGGAGTTCATGTTGAATTTAGATAACCATGCATTACAATACATTATGCAACAGCCAAAGCTTAACGAAAAGCACGAAAAACGGGTAGAATACCTACAAAGTTTTAATTTTGTATTAAAACATATAACTGGTCAATCAAACAAAGTAGCAGACGCCTTAAGTAGAAAAAGCATTTTAGTTCAAGAAAGTCAAATTCAAGTGTTGGGTTTTGATTTTATTAAAGAATTATATGAAAAAGATCTAGATTTTAAAGAGGCATTTGAAGCTTGTGAAAATCCTGTTTTGTTAGACAGAAGCAAGTGGCTGGATTATTTCCTACAAGAGGGACTGTTGTTTAAAAGAAATCAATTGTGCATACCAAGTTATTCTATGAGGGAGAATTTGATCAAGGAGAAACATAGTGGACTTGGAGGGCATTTTTGTGCAGACAAGACTTATGAACAGTTGAACAGGTTTTATTTATGGCCGAAAATGAGGTCTGAAGTGGAAAAGTATGTGAGAAATTGTAAAGTCTATCAGTATGCAAAGGGAAGGAGTCAAAACATAGGTTTGTATGTTCCATTACCTATTCCAGATAGGCCTTGGCATATGGTAAGTATGGACTTTGTTTTGGGTTTACCAAAAACTCAAAGAGGAAATGATTCAATTTATGTAGTAGTCGACAGATTTTCAAAAATGGCACATTTTATTCCATGCTATAAAACCAGTGATGCTACTCACATTGCTAATCTATTTTTTAAGGAGATTGTAAGATTATATGGGTTACCTAAGAGCATTGTTTTAGGAAAAGACACTAGATTTCTTGGACATTTCTGGAGGACATTGTGGAAGAAGCTTGGAACTAAACTGAGGTTCAGTTCTGCGTATCATCCTCAGACTGAGGGACAAATTGAAGTTGTAAATAGAAGCTTAGGTAATCTTTTGAGAAGTCTTGTGGGTGAACATCCAAAACAGTGAGATCAAGTATTGGCACAGGCAGAATATGCATATAATGATTCACCTAACAAGAGTACATGGCAAAGTCCATTCCATATAATCTATGTAATGCACCCAAGAGGGGTGTCTGAATTGAGAGACTTGGGAAAAGTTGAAAGGAGAAGTGCTAAAGGAGAAGATTTTGCTATAGAAGTTCAAGTAATACATGAATAGGTAAAACAACAACCACTGGAAAGCAACATAAAATACAAGAGCCGAGCAGATTTGAAGAAAAGAGAAGTTAATTTTGAGGTTGGAGATTTGGTTTTGGCACACCTGAGGAAGGAAAGATTTCCAAAAAGGGAGTATAATGAGCTAAAGTTTAAGAAAATTGGACCATGCGGAGTCTTAAGGAAATTTTCTACAAATGCATATGAAATTGAATTACCACCTGATATTGGAATATCTCAAATTTTCAATGTTGTTGATTTGTATAAGTATGAAAGTGAAAATGTAGATGACACAACAGAGGATCAAGAAGAACATGAGATTTATTGGGTAAAACAATTACCTATAGCAAAGGAATTGAAGCCAGAGAGGATTTTGGACAAGAAATTGTTAGAAAAGACAAGAGGATAGGAGTATTTTCAGTATTTGGTCAAATGGAAGGATCAACCAATTGCTGAAGCTACTTGGATGACAGATTCCATGCTACAGAAGTTGGGCAATTCTGTAGAAGATCTCATGGACAAGAGCCCATGAAGAATTTTGTCCTCAGGAGTCTGATGTAGGAGCATGAGGCTTGAAGACAAAAGGCTTCGAATTTATTCCAAAAATACAAAAAAAGTTTACAAGCAAAGGAGTGGGATCCTTTAGCTGTCAATTTACAAGTTTTTTAGATAGGATTTGAGCTAGGATTTAGGGATGGAGTGATTTTGTAATTAATTCATGAAGTTTAGATTCAATTGAGATTCTCGAGGAGAATATCAACCAGATTAGATATTGTTTAAGATTAGGCAGATTCGATCTAGTGTTTAAGGATCTGATTGTTAGGATGAAATGGTATTTATGTAAGTTCTGGATGATTGTAAGGGGATTTTGACTGATTTGGTTTGGCTTGTTCTAGCCATATAAGATTAAGTTACAGAATTATATCTCTATGTATTTTTCTGTGTAATTAGTCAATATTGGAGGTGTTGCATCCCTCCAAAGTATCTCTGTGTATTATTGAATTTTCAGTTTGGCCTAAAAATTTAGAGTTCTGTTTAAACTGGTGTGATCGCGTTTAAATTCTCTTTCACCGTGTAAAATATCTTTATGATCACCGATTGTGGGGGTATGAGTGTATGGATTCTTGATCGTGGTTGAAGCCCCACACTCACTCCTAGCCATCGATCTCATTTTCAAACTTTTAGGTCACAATCAATTGCAAGGGTTGAGTTGTTTTTAACCCGTGCCCTAGTTGAAGACCTGCAAGATGTAGGGTTTGATGGCCTCTTCTATCCAACGGATATCAGGTCATCAAGTGCTCAAACTTTAATTCCAAAAATAGACCCAAAATTTTATAGATCAAGGGTTTATATTCCTTATCAGCTTCGTAAGGATGGTTAACCCTTGTGCAAGTGCCTCAACCAATATCGTTGTTAACTGTTGGATCAAGTGCGCTTGATCAAACGGTGGAGGATCATCGATTAGTTTCACATCGAAATATTTCATGAGTGAATGAACCTTAACCTTAAGAAAATGTGATTTGCAATGTGCGATGCTTAGAGGACTTGTAAAACACTTATCATTTCGGCTAAAATTAAGCAGTTATGCTAATTTAGTAGAATAGCCAAGTTTGGAGGTATATGACTGATACTCCAAAGGAATTCCAAGAATAATTCCACCTAAACTTGCAGAAATCGTTTCCGGATTTGAATGATTGTCCATTACACCTGCACCCAGACCACCACTCCTTAATGTCTTCTTCTTATTAATCTAATTTTTCTTTCTGATTGTCTTCATTTTCTTTATATCTATACTTTTTATCCATGGCTATCAAAAGGGGTTATCCTTATACGATATGAGAAACATATCCATCACTTTCTTTAGATATTCACAAATATCACTAGCCATTACAGTACCTGTAGGTCCAGAGTAAGCTACAACAAACCAAGAATTACAAGTGGATGGGGTTTCTATAATAGTTTTGTTTAGTTATCAAGTATAAGAAGGGAAACACAAATAAGTTATATGACATTATTTAAAGGTCACCCACATCATATATCACAACTTTGGGAGCTATGATGCACATGGAGCCATTCACCCATGATGCATACATAGAGGCATATTCGGAGGGTGAGTAATTCAAGGAGGTGTGTAAGCAATTCTAGAGCTAGATGCATGTGCAGGATGGTACTAGAACCATTGACTACCATCTCTAGGATGAGTTAATCTATATGTTAGATAAGTTATGTGTTCTTGAAGCTGAGAAACTATATCTGATTAGAGAGGTTCACTCCTTCAAGGTTGCAGGGAATTTTGGTATTGGGAAGACATTAGCCAACTTGCAAAGGTATGTGTATTGGCCCAAGATGCAAGAACAAGTAGCCAGGTTCATAAGAGGATGAATACTTTGTTGTACCGGTAAGCCTAGTAACAATAAACAATGCCTATGTCATCTCTTACCTATACCCACTCATCCTTAGGAAATTATTTCCATGGATTTTGTGGGAGGTTTACCAACAACCAGGAAAGGACATGACAAATTGTTCATAGTAGTTAATAGGTCCAATAATATGTGTGTTTTGATGCCTTGTAGAAAGACCATTAGTTGGAAAGAAGAAACTAAATTTTTCATTATACAAGTCTTGGTGTACTTTGCAATACTAAGGAGCATCATTTCAGTTGGGGACAAAATATTTCTCATTGCATTTTGGGAGAAGATACACATGGAGATAAAGAGGTCTACAACATTCCATCCATAGATGGATAGGATGACAAAAGTAGTCAAATTTTGAGGGATTACAATAAGAACCATTAGAAGACCTGGTATGAAAATATGGTATATATACAACACTCTTATAATAGGTAAATCCAAACTTCTATTGATAATCCCCATTTGAAACTTATTTTGGATATTTGCCACCTTCACCTTTGGATATCGCATATGGGAAATAAGGAGTGAGGGAGGATCTCACAGGGGATGCATTAAGAGAATTTTTTTTTTAGAAGTTCTAGAAAATCCATATACATGTACAAAAGGTTAGGCATGATCAACATAGAATAGAGAATTCATTCAATGTGGGAAACAAAGTATGGTTATAATTTAACAAAGATAGGCTACATGGCATTGGTAATAAAATCAAGGATTTTTGGTATGGTACCCTTGAGATACTAGAAAAGGTGGGAGATGACACCTATAGACTTAGTATGCCCCCATACATGTACATTTACTTAGTGGTGGTGAATATAGAGAATTTGAAACTCTAGAGCATTCCATGTTATATTAGGAAGAGGAACATGTCTTACCTTTTCTAGAGGATTTGTTACCAGATGTTCAAGCATATTTATAATAGAATACAATTTTGCAGAAGAGTTCTACAACTACAAGACATTGAAGCATGACCTTTGGTAGATTGGGTTAAAAGGACAACTTCTAGGAAAGGCTAAATGGTACATCAGAGAGAAGGTGGAAGGAAAAAGTTCCTTACCTCATTTAGTAGAAGCTTTTGGGGAGAAAAAAACCCCCAAAATGGCGAAGTGTGATCTAGAGTGGACCAATATATTATTTTTCATCTGTCATGGCACTTTAAGAGTGGAAAAGGTGGACGAATCAACTCATACAACCATTTTTACCAGTGGGACCCAATTTGGAAAATTGGGGTTTGAACCTTCTAGGAGATTTTTGATGCATAAAATAGGATTTTTAGGGGACAAAACTTAATTGCATTAGTGCGAAACGTTTTTTCCAATTATGCACATAGATAGATACCTTACCGAAGTCATAAGAATCATCACAATTCGAATCTGTATACAATCATCATGCCACTCAGAAGTTGACCTTCTTGTTTTGACCACCATAATTTGAGAGGATATCATGTTAGCTCCCATTATTCATGGAAAAGGGTTTAGCCATCTGATCATGATTTTAGAAATTAATGTGTATATTCAAAACTACTCATGAAATTTACTAAATCATAAGACTCAAAGCTACTCTACTGATCTATTGAAGTTAATTCACCATCTAACAGATTTAACCATTTATCTACAACGTCTACATCTATCTGACCCTCAAATATGGGAAAGTCAAAGTTAACTTGTACCTTAAAGGGTGTAGCACTTCTAGAGTAGCTGCTGGAAGTAGATGTGTCGCCCTTGAGTAGTCGTTGAAGGATCTGGGCAAAGTTGTCCATCATCGTGTTCCTTTGTCGCTCGAGGGCCTCTTCAAGAAAGATTTTGATAGGATATCCTGCCCCCTCGTCTTTATTTTTATCCGCCATGAGAGGCTGTCAAGATTTGCGAGGCTGGTCTTGTAGAGGTTCAACTAGTTCAAGCCCTAACTTCTTATACCCCGACCTCATTGGGGACATGCAAACAAAAACAAAGAAAGAGCAGACCACTCTGATACCACTAAACCGGATTTAAACAGGAACACAACAAATTATAGATATGACCATAAATATAGAGATACAACAAAAATAATACTTCATTTAATTGATGTAAAATACTGAAATACACTTACAAACAAAAATGGAAATAAACTAGCACGGGCGATGGTAGCTTATCTTTGAGAAGAGATGTGGCAGCTACATGCCTCTGAACTGTCTTACAATGAGGCTCGAAGGCCTATTTATTGTTGATAAATAATGGAAAACCCTAAACATAAAAAAACCTAACCCTAGGAGATGAAGCACAAAACTATGGGACCCGTTTTGGGTAAATTGGTACATCAACTTCCTTGGGTCGTAACTTTGGCATACGATCTCTGTTTGACACACACAATACCTCGTTAGAAAGATCTATTTGAGGACTACAATTATTGGATGAGAAGCATCAATTAATGAACCCATGTTTCTCCTAGTTTTCCCAAAAAACTTTGTTTAGGGCCTCAAAAACGACTTTGGAAGTTCAGGACCTGAAAAACTGCCAAAAATAGTAAATTGTGCTACAAATAAGGAAATTGAAAAACCGGAAGAAACAATGGTGGAGGTCCAAGTGGAATAGGTGGGTGGCCACAAATATCCACCTAGATCAAGCTCCCTCTTAAGAGAGTACCAAATCGCTTTGTCTTCATCAAAATTTACATCCCTTCACACAACTGTCACTCTGATGGAAGGAAAATACACATGGTAGATTTAGGGAGTTTCTGTGTGCCCAAAAATACCCCCAACTTTGTTGTCGGCTCTATATTATTCCTTGAGACATGGAAGTAAATAGAAGCCCCAAAAATCCTGAAGTACGACACATCTAGCTTCCTCCTAAGGAAGCCTCCTTTAGTGTAATCATGCCAAGAATTGGATGAGGACTCCTGTTCTCCAAATATAATGTTGTGTTGTATGCTTCATCCCACAAGTGCAGAGGTAGGCTTTGGTTATGCAACATCACCCTTACTACTCCCACAATGTTGTGATTCTTCCTCTTAGCCATCCCATTCTGTTGTGGGTTGTGTTGTGCTGTCAACTCTCATCGAATGCCTTATTTTGCACAAAAGGTTTTAAACTCATTCGACATGTACTCACCTCCATTATTTCTCCTACGCGAATCCACCTTCTTGTTTGATTATTTCTTGACCGGTGCCTTGAAATCCACAAACTTGGATAAAGTATCATCCTTCTTCCACATGAAGAAGATCCAACACTTCCACGAGAAGTCATCAATAAAGATGACAAAATACTTATGCCTGATAGTGGAGTTTGTCGAGAAAGGTCCACGTATATTAGAGTGGATCCTTTTAAGGGCTACATGTGTTATGTTGTCCCAATCATGGAAAGTCATTTTTGTGTACTTCCCTAAGGTACATCCTTTGGATGTATCCTGCTTCTCTTGGGGAGGCCTGTGGTTATCTACTGCATGATCTTCAAAGTGACATGATGCAAATAGCCAAGTCTTCTATGCCAAAGTTCATCAACATCATGGCTTGCACCTTCTCCACCTTTGTGCTCAATGCAACACAATTTTCCACATCTAGCTTGTAGAGGTTCTTCACACGAACCTCAATCTACTTCACTTGTCCCATGGCTATGTGTCTCAAGAATTCCTTTCCTTTGCTGAAGATCACATCATAACCACAGTCTTCCAAAACTGCAACAAAGACAAGATTCTTCTTTAGACCTGGAAGAAACATCACATCCATGAGTCTGAGAGGGGAGCCCAACTCCCTCTGAAAGGTGACTATACCAATCTCATTCGCTTTGTACCTTCCATCATATCCCATATCAATGTACATCTAGGGATCTTTGTCTTCCAAATCACTGAACAAATATCTATTCCCCATCATATGGAATAAGGCACTGATGTCTAAGTACCTCACGCTTCTCATCACTATGTTTTCCATGCATGCAATGGGAGTAAAATCAAGCTTGAACTGTGAAGCCAAATCTTCACCTACTGCTCCTCCTCAAGTCTTCTTACTTGTCTTCTTATGTGGACACTTTGTAGCATAGTGCATGAATTCATGATAGTGAAAGCACTAGATTATGTACAAGTCTTTCTTCTTGGCCCCTTGACTAGATTCTGCTTTGGATAGGATTTCTTCCCTTTCCAGCCAAGGCATGGTTCTCCTCATCCTCTCCCTTGGATGAAGTCTCGTATCTGGTATTCTTCCTTATTTCCTCTTGTACCAAGTCGGACCATAAGTTCTCCCAACTTGGTAGTTTCTCCCTTCCATTCATTGAATATTGATAGCTATGCCAGCTCTTGGGAAGGCCCAAAAGGGCTAGAGCTACCAAGTCTTCTTTAGAGACATTAAAACTGACCCCGCCAAGTTCATCTTGACATTGTGTAAACTTGATCAGATACTGTGGAATTGTGTCATTCTTATGCATATTGATACTTTGAAGTTTGTCCTTGAGTGCCAACTTCTTATGGTCACTACTATTCTCAAATAATTCTCTTAGTGCTTTCCACATCACGAACGAAGTTTCTTTTCCATCGATATTAGAGACAATATGGTATTGTACTCCCTCTAATATAGTTCTCCTCGCCTTGGCTACATCCTTCTTCCACTGAGCAAGATTTTGGGCATCAAATGCTTGAGGCTTTACAACATCTGTCTTGATGTATTCTAGCAACCCATTTTCATCCAATACTACCTCCATGCAATCCTTCTATGCAACAAAGTTTGAGGTGCCTTCCAAGGAACACTCTAGTCTTAGTTCGTTGAAATCCAGCTTCTCAGTCTTGAAGAAAAATTGCAACACTGATCTCCAAATTCGAACCTACTGCAATGACAACTTTGAAATCTCTACTCTACAATTATTTTGGCTCCGATACCATGTAGAAATTAATGTGTAGATTCAAAAATGCTCATGAAATTTACTAAATCACAAGACTGGAAGCCACTCTATTGATATGTGGAAATTAATTCACCATCTAGTACACAAATTATGGACATGCAAAAGGAAACATCACAAATGCACGGAGATTTATCTAGGGGAAAGGAACTTCCCAAAACTCCTTCCTGTATATATTGCATTAATCATAAAATAGAGATGAAATACATATGCTTACTCAAGCCTGAGCACAACCTGCGAGTGTATAGTCTATCTCTCTGCCTGACTGACTAAATTTGGCCAACACTTACCCAATTTTCAACCCCTCCAAGCTCCCATTTCTACCCAATTTTCAACCCCTCCAAGCTCCCATTTCCTTGTATTGTTCTTCTAAGAAATTAGCCCCTATTATTTAGAAATTTTCCTCTATTGAATTGTGCAATTCCTCTAGGTCCTTCCTTTAACTGCATGCACCATTTGTACACATTGGAATATGCTACAACTAATAGTACACTTACTTGGAATCTCCATCTCAACTGGGTAACTTAAATTCTCTACATGCAACAATTATTTTGGGTTGATTGATCAATTAACTAGTTTATCACTGAGTGTGGTTGAAGTTACACTTCCACAACTTGACCTCCATTAGTTCTTATGACAATTAGAACTAGTTTAACTGACAATAACTCAAATTAACTGAAATAGATTGCTACAAATTAGAAATCAATCATACTGAATTGAACTAAAGCTTCCCCAACTCAAATTAGGTGATTTAACTAAGTTACAAGTGCCATGTCACCTCAGTTAACTACCTCCAAGATTTTTGATGAAATAGAAATTCAAGTTTTCTCTAGTTTGACCAAGGCAAAGTCAAACTGAGATTTTCTTGTTGCATTTTCAACAATGATGAAGAAGAATGTAAAGGGTCTGTTGCGGAGGTAAATCCCCTCTGCGGACAGAGGTGGATCCCACTAGCCCCGAAGGAGTCTAGCAACAATCAATCACGCTGCATGCAAGTTTCTAGCTATATAATTTAAAAGTCGATCTAGGAGACCAACCTGGGATCCAACGCTTGTTTGTTGTGGGGGAAAGTGTCACTCCTATCCTCTATCTCCGGCCGGTCGCTATTCGCTCATAGATACCTGCACAAGTGAAGAATAAACCACAACAAGCATAAAATCCAAAAACATACAGCTATGTATCAGTCAAGCAAGATACAATTCACACATCACCGATGTAACACATAAATGAAACCATAATGACAGTCGCTTTGCATTAAAGTAATGAGAGAAGAGATTACAACCACTTAAGGCTTGACACTGTAAAACTCTTCTAGCTGGGTGGGCAGTCAGTCCGACACGTCTCGTAAAAACAGTTCCTCTCTCATCAATCCGGCAGCATAACCTTACTTTCAACTTTCAACTCAAAATATTATCTCTCTCACACTAGCTTGTTTGCTCCTTTGCTTTAATCTCCAAAAACTTTGAACTAGCACTAGCCCGTTCATTATGGGGGAACGGGATTTTATAGGAGAAGGGAGAAGAGATATTCATCGTATGTAGACACGTTCTGAATTTTGATAATGTCTCATAATAGCCGTTGCCTTGGATAGAAAAGCCGAAACCCGGATGCTTTTGTGGGCTCTTTCCTTCAGGGAACTGAGTGAGTCGCAAGGGAAAAAGCATTCTTAGCATGCGCTGGCCAAAATCATGCCCAAATTGTGTGGCGCGGGTCGTGCTCTGGGACAGAGCGCTTATGGGCGCGCCCTCTTTGTAAGGACTGGGCCATTGGCGCGGGGTAATATACTGTGTGCCCGCGCTACTGGGAAAAAGGCATTTTCCAAGGCTAATCTTCAGAAGGTGTCTTCAGGGTTATTGTACTTCATACTCAGGAGGCCTCAATGCAAGTGTTTTCAAGTTATGTCACTGGTCACAGGTCCGTAAATGTGTCCTCCAATGTGTGACAGTGGGGGTGCGACAAGGACGGTGGCCGACGGTGACAAATTACCGCGTAACAGATGCCCCCTAAAGCTTGAGCCTTGAGAAAGAGAGAGAGGTGAAGGGCTTTACAAGATCATATCGAACTGCCGCCGAGAACCTGCATAGAGAGATACAGTATGATAGTTCAAATACATGATGTATGTGGTATGGACGCAGCCATCCATTGACAGAGTGTATAATAATCAAGATCCGTAGTATGGACGCAGCCATCTGGTTGGGATCGACGAATAGACTCTGGTATGGTCGCAGCCATCCAGTAAAAGAGTCATGTATCAAAATCACGCCTGGATTACAACAGACACAATCCAGGGTCTTGCGCTCCATCTCGACCCGAACATAAGTACAAGTCCAAGCATGTGAACATGTAAGCTGAAGTC
>APFE031615949.1:35018-77364 GCA_000404065.3 Pinus taeda
TTACATGCATGCAAGCACTAACTAACTGAACTCTCATTAATTTAACAAACTGTTAAATTAATCTAACTGGACTTGACTCAGTTAACTGAGCCAACTAATTACAACTCACTCTTATCTCTTTAACTGATGGATAAATCCCTCAATCAAAGGAGAAAATGTTGTATGTACTCACATAAACTTCATGTTCATAATTCCTTAACTAATTAACTCAAGATGAATTAATTAATCAATTTGCAAACAACTGTGAACATCAAATTCGAATTTTACTTCCTATGTTTAGTCCAGGGACTGACTAAAATAAGAAGGGATCCCGAAATGCTATTTTTAGAAAGGCCATTTTTAGCACTTTCACAATGGCTGAACTGCTAAGATCCACAATGGCTGAACTTCTATTTATAGCCTGGCTATTTATAGCAGTGCTATTTTTAGCATTTTCTATTTTTAGCATTTCTTGTTGCACTTTTCAACATTGAAAACCTCTTGAGGTAGCACAAGATTATTGAAAAATAGAATAAAAAATATTTGGGTGAAAACTTCTTTTGAGGCACCCAGGGTAGGAAACAAGGATGAAAACCTCCTTCGAGGCAGCCTAGTTGTCCTTCAAAAAAAAAAAGAAAAAAAAACCATACAAAAATAACAATATTGTTTTGCAGGTTTGTAACAAGATGATGAGCATAAGATACAGAGGATAGAAGGCCCTACAAAAAACTATTTTTTCCTTCATCCATCTTGTCTCCTCCATAATCACCATGTTCTTCCATCCATACTCAACTCTAGATTCCAACTCTAAGAAATTTTGTGTTTTCTACAGGATTCCCTCTAATACTACAGGGGTTTCCTATAGGTATTACAGGAGGTGTTGAAAAAGTATAGGTGTTGGCTTGAGGGGGCCTAACCCAGGTTCAATGTTAGTTAGCCAAACAAATCCCTACATTACTGGCACTTTCGGCATCAGCCCGCAGAGTGCGGACTGAAGTCTCACCCGAGGCAGTATGGGGAGATGCTGGAGCCAAGTTTATGCACCCTTGAGATGGTTGTGATGTCGGTTTATTCCAAATATACCTGCCTTCGCAGAGGTTGCTTATCCCTCTTTTCTACCATTCAGTACCTTCGTGAAATGTTACAATCGGCTTCTGTGCAGCCCTAACCAGGCGTTGAAGTCCTTTCACGTTGCTAGGGCAGCGAATTGCGATATCTCCCAAACTGGGCAAAGTATCTTACTTATCTTATTAACGGATCTTAGTTAGCTTTGTGTAAACAGATGTTGTTACGTGCATTCACTTAACCAACACATTTACAGACTCGAATCGCGTTGCGCACTCAGCTGCGAACTACTAGGCCTCTGCACACTTAGCTGCAGAGCCTCTACCTACGCTACGATCCAAGACTTAGACTTCTACTTCAGAGCTATCTCTCATACATGTTCGATCTTCATTACTTCCATTCGTTTCGTTAAACTACTTAGAGCTTAGCTCTATTTATACAATCCCATGGTCCGCAGACCATGGGTAGATCTTTTACAACTGACATTACATTATCAAAATAAGGGCGAATAACTGCATGACTCTTTAACATCTACATGCTCCATGAACACAAAATGCGGAGTCTTTACATTTGGATTACAAAATTAGACCAAAATATGGGCTTTTAGCCCTAAAACTGCCCTTAGGGGATCCCACGCCCAATAGGCCCCCAGCATAGACATTGTGACTCACCCTCGAGTCACTCAACATGTGCAGAGATCTTAGCACTAAGACCTCCTAGCTCTGTTTGGATCACTGCAACTTCGGCAGCACACTGAGCGACCACCTGCTGGAATTCTTCCACGCGCTATTTGATGACTGTTTTTGCTTAACTACCACCCTGAATCTTCTGCTAAGTTGCTTGCAGTTACGTGAGCTTTCCTTCAATGGAGGCTATAATTGTATAAGCCTTGTCTATCCATGGCTGTAGGCGTGTGATCTAGGTGGCTCCAGAGAGACACACAAGACAAATATGGCTCAAAAATCAAAGTGTGTGAATTATGTCCGAACTAGGACCATATCAAAGACCTCGTCGTCTTGATCGTGGTGGTGTGAACGGTTTGTCAAATCGAGCTCGTATGCGAAAGATAGAGCTCTTCAAAGTTTGACATGACATGAGAAAGTGGGGCCCACAGTGTTCCACATGGCATCCCAGTAACCAAGTGGGACCCACATGGCAGCCCATCAGCCATTGAGACTTGGCGTTCTTTCATTTGTCTCCTAAACCTGTATAAGAGACAAAATTATGGAAAATGGTTATTCATTTTAATATATAGTTATTAATATAACTATATAAAAGAAATAACCCCTTTTAAATCGCAAAAATCGCATCATATATGGTTTTGGGATCGGCGGCAATAACCCCCGCCGAACCCTTTAAAACCATCGTATATATGTTTAAGGCTGACAGGCCATAACCCTCACTGGCCTTATTGTAAATGGCAACAATGATAGGGGATCGCTATCGACAGCAATACCCTCCACTGAACCCTCCTCCATATATCCCGCATATATATTGTGCCATATATATATATATATATATAGATATGTATAGATATATATTGTATTAAGGGGCGGGTGTGGGCCATCGATGGTGGACCTATCCCAAACCCCAACGGCCCAACCACATTTAATATCGCCGATACATACACAGTGCCGACCACCGATTATTGTGCTGATAAAATATCGCTGATATTACATTGGTGAAACCTCGATAAAAGTGTCGATAAAAAATCCACACCAATCGCCGATTTTGATACATCGCTGATAACGATATTGGCGGAACCCATGATATCTCGCTGATTTAATCAGCGTCGATCCCTGCCGATCACCGATTGCGATTAATGCACGCCGATATATGTATAAATATATATGTTGATATATGTGTTAAGTGCAGGGTTTATGGGGCGGGCCACCCAAAGTGCACCCGACCCCTATTTTAAACACATTCATGGTTTAAAAGGTTTTATATGCAGAGAAGGTAGGATTTGATCCCCCGACCTCTCCTTAACCATAAGCTGCTTTTAGCCAGTACACCAACTACTTACCTTGGTGAATCCGCCCAAGGTTTTCCTATTAAAACAGTTGTTTTTATCTCTGCACACAGTTTGAGGAGGAGAGATACTGTAGGCATGGATTTCGAGGTAGAAGGCAGTTAATTAATATTTTAACGCAGGAACCATGAATTTTGCAGGAGGGCAAAATTTTCACTTTGTAAGATTTTGACAAATTTTATATGGTTTTTACACCTCTCGTCGCCACGAACACAATGGTGTTGTTTGTTTCTTCATCAGAGCTCTTCATTTTTCGGTCATTTCCAGAATGCACATGGAACCATGATTTAATCAAAAACATGGAGTTGAACCATGAGCCATGAAATTTTTCCAAGGAGGTAAAATTTTGACATTTCAGAATATAGTCAAGTTTATACTTGTTTTTCATGGTTTTCCACAGGGATCGCAATGGTGAGATAAGATTCACAATCTGAGTTGCAAATTTACACTCCATCCATGGAACAGAGTCTTTGAGGAATCCTGGGGGAATCTAAAAGATTCCTTGAGCCCAAAATTCTCAACTTCTCAGAATTTGGATTTTGGACAGTCGATTCAGCACTACTCAATGCCACAAATCTAATGGTGTATTCAAATTTCTTATTCTCTCATTTCTTCTTCTAGTCACTTTTCTAAGTGCTAATGCAGATGTCCACATTCTTGTGCAAGCAACCATCTTTATACAATCGATGCCATGAGATCAATGGTCCGAGCAGCTTCAACAGTGAGACATCCACTTCTTCAGTTGGCCCTTGTTTGTGAGGTATATGATGTGTTCATGTACTTCTTCTTTCTGCATTATGTTGCACAGATCCTTGATTGATGTTGATGTAGGTTCTTCTTTATTACATGTTGTTATGATACCTTGCTTGATTTAATGCCGAATATTTTATGTGATGTACTTGTTGTCATAACTCATCATGTTATTCTTTGAGTTCCCTTGTTGTATGTTGTTGGGTTACTCTTGTTGTCATCATGCATGTGTTTTTCTTTGACATCCCTTTTGTGCCATGTTGGAGGGATGCTCACCATGCATGTTTTTGTGTCATATTGATAGGAGTCTTTTAATTTAGAATTCCAGTAGTGGAATATCTCTTAGAGCCACTCCTACATGATGAAATTTTTCCTTGTATGATCGAGACATGATCTCTATGTACATCACCTTTATTGACAACACTTAATGCAGCAGCCTACACCATCTTGACAGTGGGGCCTGGAGACATAGTCCCTCTTAGACGAACTCTGTTATCAATGCTTATGTTTTCATGTGTTGATGATTGTTATGTTCCTTTTCTTTACAACATGCAGATGTATTCATTCATGTTCTTTTAAAATGCAATTTAACACATCACGAAAGTAAAAGGTCTTGGGAGGGTCCTTCTTCACACCCGGACCTAGATCAAGTGGTATCAGAGAAGTATTTGTGTTGATATGAATTGCAGCGTGAAAAATGACAGAGGATGAAAGAGAAATGTACAAGACCATGCTCAGCATTTCCAAGATAGTTGAAATCATGTATGAAACTCTACAGACAGAGACAGAGGAAAATGTGTGGTTACAACTTCAGTTGAAAGCCATAGAAGAGGCCATGAAAGAACTAAAGCAAAGCAAACATAGTCTTCAAATAGAGAATGATGAATTGAAGATGCATCTACATGAAGAGAAGGAGGAGAAACAAAGTTTTCTACGACAGCTGTAAGCAAAGGACGAGACCTTGGAAAAGCTGCAGCGTAACCCATGTGAGGTAAAAAGTAGTTATGCATCTTCATGTATGTTTCCTGATGATGATTTCACTGTGTTTGAAAATTATACCACAGGAATTGGCTCTAAACTGTTAAAGGGAATGGGATATGAAGGCAAAGGCTTGGGCGTTAATAGCCAAGGCATTGTTAATCCCATCAAAGTAGAGGAATTACCCCGTCAGGCAGGACTTGGGTATGTCAAGAAATAAGTTGGGCAAGGCACTGAGACAGTTAGCAAACCACCAACAACTGATGATGAGAAACCCTCATCAGTTCTTTCCAAATCAAAAGGGAAGGTAGAATATGTTGATTTCCTTTCAGTTTCACCTTCTCATAGTATGATATTTTTTGGAGATTTGGAGATCCCAACTACAGGGACAAACATGAGGCTCCTTACAAAGACGACGCATGAGGAGAAAGAAGAACTTGGTGTTGATAACTAAGGTATAGCCCAACCTTTGGAGGTGGCGCATGAACATCGATTTGCAGGCTCGATATACACTAAATTAGAGTTCTCAAATGTATCAGAGTCATCTGAGACATCGTCGAGGAAAGAGAATGATGGGAGAACATCCCCATCATCCCATGGCAGTTCCCATTGTAGGGAGAGAGCTGAGGCAAGCTTTCATCGCCATACTGACATCAAAGATAGCAAAGGAAGGTATAATCACTTTTGATCTTCGAATGTTCATTTTGATTAGGATTGTGTTGTTGATAATGAACAAAGACTAAGGCATCAGAAAACATGTACTTTTTGTGGTTTACCTAACCATACCTTTTCCAAGTGTTGGAAAATAATGGCAACACTCATGAGGCGTGAAAGACCCTCTCAACAGGATGAAAAGAAACAGGTTAAGTAGATATGGAGGAAGAAAGCCTACTGCCGTCATTGCGATAGAAATGGCCATCATAGAGTCATTTGTTGGAATCTCCATACAAAGTAGCGCCTTAAAGACAAAGCGTCAGTGCGTGAACCGGGAAGAGCAGTTGTTCAACAAGCAAAACCACCTCAAGGAGGTGACCCATTCACATTGATAAGTGAAAAATGGTTTTTTTGAGATGATGTCATTTCATGGTCATTCTTTTGTAAATCATTTGTTTCATTTTAAAGTGTAAAAGTGATGATGTGTTTTCCATCACTTGGTCAGCAAGAATAATATTTGGTCATGTTTTGAGTCGTATTTTGAGTTCCATCTTAAAGATCTGAAAGTGATGTTATGTTTCCATCACTTCTTAAAACAATAGTGTCTGGCCTTATGTATGCAAATCATGTGTTGTAGTGATGATGTGTTTTCCATCAATTTTTGAAGTAACCATGAAAGGTTGGCCTTGTTGTCATAGCTAGGGTATTAACGTCCATCTTGTTGTAAACTTGACCACCAAGTATGTGTTATAAACTCGTGGCAAGTATGGGACATTTGGGTCTTTGGTTGGTCTTGTCATTCAAAGCATGTAATTTTCAAACAATGTACTATAGGTTGTAGAAGTAGCAGGTGTCGGTTCATCACTTAAGGCTCCAAAGAAAAAGGTGAAGGAGATGGAAGCAAGACCTTTTTAGGACACTTGTGATGTAGACAGGGCATAGATAAAGATGTAGATTATTTTTCATGCTTTTGGAGGACCAAAACCTCCTTAGTGGGGAGGATTGATCTAGGTGGCTCCAGAGAGACACACATGACAAAGATGGCTCAAAAATCAAACTGTTTGAATTATGCCCAAACCAGGACCAGATCAAAGACCTTGTTGTCCCGATCATGGTGGTGTGAATGGTTCGTCAAACTGAGCTCGTATGCGAAAGATAAAGCTCTTCAAAGTTTGACATGATAGGAGAAAGTGGGGCCCATAGTATGCCACATGGCATCCCAGTATGCAAGTGGGACCCACATGGCAGCCCATCAGCCATTGACACTTGCCGTTCTTTCATTTGTTTCCTAAACCTGCATAAGAGACAAAATTATGGAAAATGGTTATTCATTTTAATATATAGTTATTAATATAACTATATAAAGCAATAACCCCTTTTAAATTGCAAAAATTGCATCATATATGGTTTCGGGATTGGCGGCAATAACCCCCACTGAACCCTTTAAAACCATCGTATATATATTTAAGGTCGACAGGCCATAACCCTTGCTGGCCTTATTGCAAATGGCAACAATGATAAGGGATCGGGATCAACGAAAATAACCTCCGTCGAACCCTCCTCCATATATCCTAGATATATATATATTATTTATATATTATATATATTATATATATATATTGTATATATATAATTATATATTAATATATATATATATTGTATTAATGGGTGGTCACAGGCCATCGGCGGTGGACTCGGCCCAAACCCCAACGGTCCAACCACATTTAATATCGCCGATACATACGCAATGCCGACCATAGATTATTGCACTGATAGAATATCGTCGATATGTATATCAGCGAAACCCTGATAAAAGCACCGATAACAACGCCACGCTAATCACTGATTTTGATACATCACAGATAACGATATTGGTAGAACCCCTGATATTGCATCGATTTAATTGGTGTTGATCCCTACTGACTGCCGATTGCGATTAATGCATGCTGATATATGTATAAATATATATGCTGATATATGTGTTAAGTGCAGGGTTTAAGGGGTAGGCCACCGAAAGTGGACCCGACCCCTATTTTAAACACATTCATGGTTTAAAAGGTTTTATATGCAGAGAAGGCGAGATTTGATCCCCTGACTTCTCCTTAACCATAAGCTGCTTTTAGCCAGTATGCCAACTACTTACCTTGGTGAATTTGCCCAAGGTTTTCGTATTAAAACAATTGTTTTTAGCTCTATACACAGTTCGAGGAGGAGAGAGACTGCAGGCATGGATTTCGAGGTAGAAGGCAGTTAATTAATATTTTAATGCAGGAACCATGAATTTTGCAGGAGGGAAAAATTTTCACTTTGTCATATTTTGACAAGTTTTATATGGTTTTTACACCTCTCATCACCACGAACGCAATGGTACTGTTCTTTTTCTCATTAGAGGTCTACATTTTTCGGTCTTTTCTAGAATGCACGTGGAACCATGATTTTAGCAAAAATAGGGAGCGAAACCATGAGGCATGAAATTTTTCCAAGGAGGTAAAATGTTAGGCCCCTATACTACTAGTGTAACCCCTTATTGTTATTAGTACAACCCACTTATTATATTGATGTACCCATGGAGTGCCCATATTATTACTATTGTGCCCCATAGAAGCCCACTATTGTTATTATTGTGCCCTTACATTATTATTGTTATGTCGGCTCTGATTATGTTATGAGCCCTTAGACTCCTATATATAGAATGGAGGTCTTTTCATTTGTATTATCCAAGAATTGTTCATTTATGTAATGTAAAGGAGGTTGCCCCCTCGAAGAGGCTGAATTCTAAGGCGTTGATCTATCTTTTCTATCTTTTCTTGAGCTGGTTTCATAACAGATAGCTCCAACTATGAGCTCTGATACCATCTACACTTCAGTATAGATGTGTAGCAACTTCAACCTTCAATGCCTAAATCACCTGCTCTGATACCATCTGTCACGCCCCTACACCTGCGATAGTCTTTCAACCACTTATAGTGAGGTGCGGCATGATCGAACACTTTCTTTCCACCAATACTTATGTTCATGGACTACACCTTAACATTCGATAGTTAGTTTATTTTTCTTCACCAAGTATTATTATTATTCCTTTATACTAATGAACACCCATACACATTCATTATCCACGACAATTATACATACAGAAAACAATTGCAACAGTATAAAGGGAGGGGCAACTCCCTGAACAATGAGTCTGCCTGATTTCAATGTATTATCAACTTTACAATTTTACAAGTATACCTTGGAAACCCCAAGTTTCATACTTAGCCAAAATTCTGACTTTGTGTCTTGCCAACGAGTTGCCCACCTTGTGCACGCCTTGCATGGTGGTCACTCTTACATTCGACACTTGGCCAAATTTTCCACCCGACAACACCTTCGTGTAGCCTCAACCATATGCGAACTGCGTTCACCGTTTCAACACACAATTCTCCTTACCCAAGTCGGACAAGCACGCCCTCACATGGCCCTCCACCCAAACTCCTCAACCGAGGTTATCGACCGGTGGGCAGGTGCCTTCCTGCACCCACCACCCGCACACAACTGATGGGCGAGCGCCTACACGCACCCTCCACCCGAGTCTTCAACCGGCGGGCAGGTGCCCACACGCACCCTCCAGCCGAGTCTTCAACTAGCGGGTGGGTGCCTACATGCACCCTTCACCGATGTTTACCTCCAAATGTTGGGCAGGCACCTTTGTTCGACCCACAACCTGTGCTTTGACCCATCACCAAGACCTCGTGCCAACCTTCGTGTAGAGCTTCCCGGTGAGCAGGTGCATAACCTGTGCCTTGTTGCGACTCTTCTCCACCCTTCCCACTTCTCCTTCTTGATGAGCGAGTGATGTTCGATTGCTTGATGTCCAACAGTCCAACCTACGCCCTCCATATATATGGGCGGTTGGGCGAGTCGTGCCACCCAGCCGACTCGTCCAACTCATTCAGTCGATGTCCTCATACTCGCAACTCGTTCAACTTCGTTTTGTCAGCCCGCCCATCACACGGGACGGCCAAGCCAACCTTCGCCCGAAACTCAGGTCTATGAGGTTGGCTCGTGGGTGATGTCAACTCATCCCCAAATTATAAACTCGCCTTAGCCAAGACTCCCATGCACATTTTCTCACCATTAGCTTATGTGCCTTAGTCGTAGCTCATCACTTTGCATCGCATGACCACAGGTCCTTACACAACCAATGTGATTCATTGTTAGGACAAGTTGAGGAGTTAGATCATAGCTGCATATTAAATAGGGAGAGCATATCTTCAAAAAGGCTAGGTTGACCATCAACAACTATATAGAGAAAAAAACAAAAAAATGACTATATTATATAATATTATAATGTTAATGAGTCAAAAGGTAATATTAATAATAAATATTATAATCATAGTAAACAATTATCTTCTTAATAAATAATTTTATATATTATAATATATTATATATTTGAATGCTATTCTATTTTATTTTATTTATATATCTCTATTTGGTTATTGAATTAATTTATTTAATTCCTTTCTAATTTATTTAATCATTTACATCACTAGGGATAAGTAAATGGGTTTTTTTAATAATAATGATTTAATGGAATTAATAAATTATTATTGAAAAACTAAAATTTGAACCTGATACTTCTTTTGCTTGTTCATCTTCAATCTGAGGTGATTCTTAATGTGAATGCTTGCTTCCACCTAATGGCCCATTGTCTCTCATGTTGTCACTGTTCCTTTGAGATGTCTTCTTCTGCTTAGGTGCTTTATTCTTTAGCTTCTTTCCCATTGTTTCTATGGATCTCCTTCAAGTGATCAAGCTTCTGCCAAAGGACCTGCTCTGATACCAATTGTTGGAAATAATACTGAGAGGGGGATTGAATCAGTATTAGTCAAATCAATATCTTTTTCTTTTCATACTGAAATTCATATAGGCTGCTTTAATGAAGGTAACTCACATGTACATGCAATTGTCTTTAAAGCAACCAGTGCATATCCAACAAAACTATGATTCTGTTAATTCATCATATGTTGATCTTTAATCATTGCATTAGTACTTCATTAACCATATAAACAATAACCATGTGTAATAATAATAGAATAAACCATCACACATAAGCAACACACATGAACACCAAGATTTAAAGTGGAAACCCACTACGAGACAAATACCACCTACTATTGTCTTCTTTTAATATAAGAAAAACCTATTTACAATATTGTACTGGTGCGGACGCATACTAGTACACAGGCACCCACCTACAGAAGGCTACAACCTTCTCTCATTCTCCATCTTCTACTAGAAGGGAGCTACAATGCCCTAGCCCTTGTACTAGCTGATTCGTTTACTAGTATGTGGGCACCAGCCTATAGAAGGCTCCATCCTTCACTCATTTTCCAACTTTACAGGAAGGGAGCTCCAAGCCCCTAGCTCTTGTACTAGCTGATCTGTTTACTAGTACATAGGCGTCAACCTACAGAAGGATGAAACCTTCACTAATTCTCCAGCTGCTATTGGAAGGGAGCTTCAACCCCTTGATCAAATCACCAGCTACTATTGGCAGGAAGCTTCGACTTCCTCATTGAAGGCTCCAACCCTCAACGTCGTCCAGGGACCACATTTCATAAATTTTCAGACTAGACCCATCAATAAGATTGAAGCTCAAAACCAATCACCACTGCAATACAACCATCAAATACATCTGCTTCAACCAATCACTAAAACTAAATCATCAATATTTGAATGAATCACAACTGAATCAATCAATCACTGAAACCTTTGACATATTGAACCAACAATCACTGAAACCTATGTCATATTGAATGAAACAATCACTAAACCTCTGACACAACTTTATATATCATTCATTCAACCAATCAAATGGAATAGACATATCACTATAACCAGTACTCAGATCTGTCACCAGAACATAGAGTAGATACCAGAACTCTGCATCAACAACCAGAACCAACTGCAACTTCAAACATCATATTTCATAATGTATACTCTACTTCAATCTTCCGAACCATCATGTATACATGCTCTTATCAAAGCGAATCAATGTAAAAATATGTAAATACTAACTTAAAACATCACAACTATTCCAAAATTAAGTCATACCTAGATCAGAACATTTACAATGTAAATCATTTGTTAGCATTCAGATCTAGACTATCCATGAGCAAATCACATAATGATAATTCATTTAAGGTCTTATGATCCTTATCCCTCATTAGATCTCATCCCTCATCAACCACTAAGGTCCATCCTTAATTCAGATCAAGCAAAGCACCAGAAACCCATAACATGCATATTTTCTTTTGATTTCCCTCTTCATAAGATATTCATTACTTCCACACTTATCCCTTTGATCTTCTCCTCCTTATATAGTTTTAGACCTTTCTCAATACCTCGGACCAAAACTTTGATTTTCCATCCCATATGCAATTTTATTTATGTGAAATTGTGTGCATACGTATATGCTCCTTTTGTCCTGTTAACCCACGTGTATATGATACTTGGAAAAAATGAACCAACATATACTTCTTAAACCATTTCTAGAGTCTGATCTGTAATGCTTTGATGTTAACATGTTGCACTGCGAATTGTCATCTAGTTGAGTTGCCATAAAGGACAACACCTATATCATAACGCCAACAATCTTGATTATGGTAATTTAACCCAAATAAATGAATCATATAGGAGAAAATGTTCCATTAACCTTGTCCAAATCAAGCTATGAATATTTGGGTTGTGATGAATTATACTTAATGAAGGTGATTTTTGCGAGTAAGGGTTTTCCATATTGAATTTGGATTAAAAATTAATGGGTATTCTGACACATTGCTACACATGAACCTTTTCAGTGGGATGGTTTTCTACCAACCATTAGAGTTTCACCGTGTTGGCCAACTTATCACCAAGTTCTTTCATAAAGGGGGTTTTAAAATTTTGAAAAATAATCTGAATATATTGTAGGTATTAGGGGAAGGTGGATAGTACCATATGTTTTATAGGGATTGAGAGGAAAAAAATATGTATCTAGTAAAAAGAAGGGGTTCTTTAGTCTAAACAATGTATTGGGAGGAGGGATCAAGAAAAAGATTCTTGGATATATTTATCCATGCTTAGTGAAATTAGGGATATTGTTTAGTATTCCATGAACACATGTGCTATGTCACAAGTTCATTAAGTGAATATCCTTTGCTACTAGCGACATCTTATTGAAGTGAATTAGCATTGAAATTGGTTATTCATATGCACTTTGTGGTCTATGGAAATAAATAAATTGTATATACTCTATAACATAGGGCTATATACTAGTAAGAACTCTACACCAAGAAATTTATGACAATATACTCATAATATAGATGAAAAAGTTCATTTTATTTATTTTCTTTCTTTATACTTATTTTTAAAATTATGAATGCTTCACCACACAAATTACAAATCCACAACCTAGTAAGTGGAGGCCCAACAAAGTCACCTTAGAGAGTCTCCATGATCATATAAATTCGTTAGAAACATGGAGGGAAGAAAGACGAGTAGAATATAAAAATATATTTTGAGACAATGCTAGATACTAATTTTAAATTGTCAGCAAAGAAGCTAGATAATAAAATATTAGGGTTCTAAACTCAACTATAAGAATTGGGAGCTAGATTCCAAGAAATGAAAAACTAGAAACAATTAATGGTTGAAGAAATCTTCACCTTGAAAGGTGAGGTTAAACAATTAAAAGAAAAACTAAATAATAATTCCACGTTAAGTAGTATGGAATAAAATTAGACATAAAATCCTTTATTGAGGAAATGAAAACTCTAATTGAGCTAGATGACAAGCATAACAAAAAATCCTTGAATTTTGTAATTCCTAGCGTAGAAGGGTAGAAATATTAGTGGTGGATTGATGGGGCCTGACCCAGGTTCAACTTTAACTACACTAACCAACAAAACCCTAATTGTTGGCTCTTTCGGCAACAACCTGTGCAGAACATGTTGCAGTCCCACCCAATGTAGTATTGGGGGATGCTAAAACCAGGTTTTTGCATGCAGAGGCCCGTGTTATGGTTTCCTTAAGCTCTTATGACTTATATCTTCCTTTGTGCAGATCTAATCCTTTCGACAGACAACTACGAAAACTTTATCTAAATTACTTTTAGATCTTTCTGAAGGTGGTTAATTATAATTATCATGCATAAAGATTATAGATCTACCAGTTTCGTGCAGTAAATAAGCATTAACTCATAGTACACATATTACAGAGCCAATATACATAAACTTTGCAAAAATAAATAGAACACAGATGTATCAATTTCAGCCATAAACCATCTTTATTAAGTATAAGCTTTCAAATATAGACACTTTGTCCCTTCACACCCAACTACAAGGGCCCATGCACTCAGTTGTGGACTTAGCAAGGTCTCTGAGCACTCAACAGTAGGAGACTCCCCTTTCGCGTAAGTACAAGAAACAAACCTTTCCTGGCTTAGCGCCTTGACCTTACAATGATTCCTCACTTAAAGTTATCTTCTAAACTTGCTATGAATCAACTACTTATAGTGACTGCTTTAAAATACCATGGTCCGGAGAGCATGGGTGGGTCTCAAAACAAATCTATCACCTACCCACCTAAGAGACTCAAGCCCCTTTGACTCTACTTAGCTTCGCACTCCATTTTTCACATTTTGCAGAGAATTTACCTTCGCTACAAAAATATATTGAAAAAATGACTCAAAACTCAACAAAAATTGTCCCCAAGGACCACACCCCAACAGGCCCCCAACACAAATTGGTTGACTCGCACTCGAGTCACTCAGATAGCACCTTGGTATTGTTACAGAGGTCACTAGACTCGACCTGCAATGCTACTATGTTATCATAACCTTGTACCACGGCCTGCTGCACTTCCTCCACCAACTTTTCTGTAGTTGGCCCCTCCATCACGAGGTGCATAATCATTTGAGTTTGTTGGAGTGTCTTCAACTTTTCTTGTAGTAGGTGCCCCATAGGAAAGATATTCTACCGATTAGCCATGCAAAGTTGTATAGGAGGCGATTGTAGCACAAGTCTCCCCATCGTGTTCCATGTCTACTTCAGTAGTACGTTCGCATTACAACCCAAATCAGGATGACTTGGTTCATTTGATACTCCTTGATCTGCGTGGTTAGCCTCATCTCGTGCCCAGTCCATTTATTTTGTTTACATGGTTTCCTTACAATTTGTTGTTCTGAAGGAATCTCAATTTTTCATGTACAATGGTGAATCAAGTCCTGGAGCCCTCCTACCGCCTTTTGATCCATAAAGAACTTCATACAAGTTTTGAGAAAAGTGGTTAACATTGAAGGATCCACATCTTGCAGTTCACTATTTCTAAATGGTTTTTCGTGACTCCCAAATGCAAAAGCCTCAGCAAGGTTCTTCTTATCTTCCATGAAAGTTTCTTTAGCCAGGTTGAGGTCAAACCCAAGTTCCTTTTCAGCATCCTTGCACACTCATCCCTAAGTTTCTGGCTACTTTCTTTTATCTTCCCCTGTATCCATACCATTGCGCATTATGATATTAATACTATGGTCCTCTTCATGAGGCTCTGCCCTCATCATTTTGATGTTTTATGTAGGTTGTTTTGTCTTTTTCTCCTGCATCTTGGAAATCAGCACTGAATAGTCTTCTATCACGTGATCGAACTGTCTACAATGTTGACAAGATGGATACGTTGGGTTCTGACAGTCGCACATAAAATTTCCATCTTCACCACAGTTATAACCAATAACTTATCCACGACCTCTGCTAGCCCCTCCTCCTCTTCCTCTTCCATGACCTTGGGATTCTCCACGCGTTGCACCCATGCACTAATCCTAAGGCCGATTTCTTGCCTGTATTTGATAGGTAGGGGTTCGCTCCATCATCAATCCGCAGCTTTGGAAATTTCACTCATTATGTCCAACCAATTTACAGAAGGTACAAAACAATTGTTGTGGTGTCTAAACAACTTCTGCAAGAGGTGACAATTATCAGTTGCATGCTTCCCAACTATCTGATAGATAACGCACTATAATGGTACTCTTGTGCTTGATCCAGTAGTTTTTTTTGGCTTCTGAGGGACAAGCCTTCCCCTAATAAGATAATTCTGATAAACGAGGGAATGGTCCTTATTGTGACCATGGCCCTTGCATTTTAAGCACAAATATTCTGTGTGAACCTCACGTTGGGGCTCCTTTCCTGTTTTCAAGCTCCGCAACTCCATGTGCATACTTGTCAACTATAAGTGAATCTGTTGTAATCTAATGTTTGTATCTTGTATTGGTGAGGTTTCCAACCTCATCATGATTTACACAACTTCTTCTTGTGTTCCTATCTGCTATTGTGATAATGGTAATATTAGGTGAGGTAACAATGAAGCAATGTACCAGTCTCTGTGTTGATCATCGATGATGTTCATATTAACCTGCCAGATTAGGCATTTCAGCCTGTGATCAAAATCCCACGAGGATTCATTTACCATTTTTTGTATCTCATTTACCATGGCGTTTTCCATACAACGTTTGCGACAAACCATAATTTCCTGAGGCCTTCATTCCATACCCCTTTAAAGATGAGCATCTTCATTGCGTTTACCATGTTGAATGGTTGAGGCATAGGTGGAGGTGGAGGTGAAGGTGTAGGTGTATCTAGTGGAGGTAGAGCTGGAGGTGGAGTGGATGGATGAGGTATCCTCGGGATACCCTGACTTACCAACTACAACACAGTTTGCCGTGTATTCATAGTAGTTCTTCCATCATCGCTTCAAGAGGATCCTAATAGCAGACTATATTGAGAACCTGATTCTCCATTCCTTCTGAAGGGTTTTCTGCTTCGCGTAGTGTCAAACATCAAGGTAATGGAATAATTTTTTTTTCAAATAACATCATCTTAATCCAAGTTTTCATAGATTTTAAATGCTTACTGCGTGGTCCCTTGAAGAGCCTATGCTCTGCTTTGCTATAGTTGATGGACGTATCAATCGCAACTTCAATGACAAATCCTCTGACTATGCGATCAATCCAGTGATCAACAACCCATGCAAGATTATTTTCTAAAGCTTCCAAGCACCTTACCAGCTTTAGGATCCACACAATAGGGTCGTCAAGTATCCACATACCCTAACTATCTGTTAATCTAGACATCCATTCATGCAATTCACAGGGGAAGAAATAGAAAAAAAATTTGGTCTCGCGTGTGTACAGGTATCTATTCAACCAATGTTCCTTAGATAACCAAGGGTTTTTGTTCTCCTGAGTTTCAAATGCATGCAACTTTTGATCGATCCACTTCTTAATTTCCTTCTTCATAGGAAACCACTCATTCGACATCACACATTCTGAGATCAATCCTAGTCCCCACAATGGAACCACTTGCTGGCTTGATGGGGCCTGAATCAAGTTCATTTTTAGCTACACCAACCAACAAAACCATAAATGCTACCCTTTTTCCAACAACCTGCGCAGCGTAGGTTGTAGTCTCACCTGAAGCAGTATTGGGGGATGTTATAACCAGGTTTCTGCATCTAGAGGTTTGTGTGAAGGTTTCTTGAAGCTCTTACGACTTAGATATACCTTTTTTCAGATCTAATCCTTCCAATAGACAACTACGATAACTTTATCTAAATGAATTTCAAATCGTTATGAAGGTGGTTAATTATACTTGTCGTGTAGAAAGATTACAAATCTAGCATTTTCGCACAGTAAATAAACATTAATTCACATTAAACAGATTAGAGAGTGAATATACATAAACTTTACATAAGTAAATAGAAGATCATAGATGCATCAATTTTGACCTAAAACGGTCTTTATTAAAAATAATCATTCATATACAGACTCTTTATCCCTGCGCACCCAGCTGTAGGGGCCCACGCACTCAGCTGCAGACTTACCAAGGTCTCCATGCACATAGCTGTATGAGCCTTCGTCTTTCACCTAAGTACAAGAAATAGACCTTTCTTGTCTTATCAACTTGACCTTACAATGATTCTTCACTTAAAGTTATTCTCTAGACATTCTATGACTCAACTACTTATAGCATTTTCTTTATAGTACCATGGTTTGCGGACCATGGGTGGGTCTGAAAATAGCTATATCACCTACCCACCTAAGGGACTGAAGCCCTTTGACTCTACTTAACTCCACCCTTCGCTTTCCACATTTCGCGGAGACTTTACCCTCGCTACAAAATGATATTGCAAAAATGACTCAAAAATCAAAAAAAAAATCCCCAAGGAACCCATCCCAACAATTAGGGAACAATAAGATTAGTAATAGTTGAATTAAAAAATAAGTTACAAATTAAAAAAAAAATATTTGATTGAAGTAAGAAGGTTGGGAAAGATATTCAAGCACAAAAATAGATTGGTTCATGTCAAGGTAATATATATTGACCATAAATTCAAAATACTCAATAAATCTACAATCTTACGAGTGACAATATTCTTTATAAATGAGGACCTCATTCCATGATGCCAAGCTAAGTTAAGGAAGGAGGTTCTAAAGTTAAATTAAGGAAGGAAAGAAGGAAAATGGGAAATCGTTAGAAATAGTAAAGCTATTGTTAGTGATAGAGACCAAAATAAAAGTAATAAATAGTAATTGGGAATATTGTAGATCCTATTTTAAAGTTCAATTATGACTTCCCATGGTCTAAAGGTCCTACATTAAGTTTGATATTGAGTGAAGCTGCTATTATTTTTATTGTTGAAGCATGGAAGTATGATTCATCTAACGTCCCTCACATAGATGGATTTGTCTTATGGTTAACATGGAATAAGAAATTCTCTTGTAGCGGGGTTAGAGGAATAACATGTTATATAAAAAATAATGCTTCTCCTCACACTCAACTTCATAGATAGACTCACTCAATTAGTGCATTTGTATTGAAATATCTGACATTAAATATAAGAAAAATTATATCAAAATTTTTCATTTTGTACCTATCAACTTTATATTTTATAGGAAAAATAATATAGATAAAAATTTCCCTTATAATGTCCTAGAGAAAATATTCGTAGTCCAAGGAATGAAAGTAATAATTTTTAATACTACCATTTGTTGCATGATTTATCTTATAGATCCATTTGGAGGTCACCACTTATAACTTCTTTGGTCTCATAACTCTCTCATACATCTTTCTTCACGATGGACTGATATTCTTCCATCATGACATATTTCCACACTTAATTGTCTAGTGCTTCTTCATAACTAGGGGGCTCAAAATCAATGATGTGGTTGATTGGTGCCATATCATCTGAGTATATTTGAGGTTGTTCACTCTCTATGAATTTACCTTTAGGGGTTACATGTCCTTATAAAGATTATAGAGTATCACAACAACATTCTAGTTTTTTTCTAGTTACAAGAGTCTCTCTCATAGGCTCTGGTCGTTTTGATGGTTTCATTGACTCCTCTTGATATTTTGAAGAACAAATGATTTTTTAGAAGTATCTATAACCATATGCTTTGGAGTGTCATATTCTTCATCATCAATTTCCATGTGAGACTCTTTAGACTTCTTTAAGGCTACTTCTTCATCAAAGGTAACATCTCGAATAAATTCAATTTGGCATGTTTTTGAAATGTACATTTGATATGCCTTTGAAGTTGCATTGTAATATACAAATATACCTTTCTTCCTAGAAGTTTCCAACTTCTATCTCTCCTATTTCTTAATCTAACATATATGGGACAACCAAATATTCTTAAATGACTCACATGAGGTTTTATTTTGGTGAATGCTTCCTTAGGTACCTTTTCCTCTAATATTTAAATAGGACTTTGGTTTTGAACATAAACGGTTTTGTTGGTATATTTTTCCCATAAGAACATCAAAATGTCTATATCATGAATCATCACCTTCACTTATTATACAATTGCTATGTTCTTTCTTTCTACTATGCCATTTTGTTAAGGATTGTAAGGAACGATCCATTCCCTTCTAATCCTTGATTCCTTGCAAAAATATCGAAAGTCTTCGGATTAGTACTCTTCTCCATTATATAATCTTAGGAGCTTGATTCTTCTTCCTGTTAGGTTCTCTAGGTTTATGCTTAGAATTCTTAGAACTTATTGAAGACTCCTTCCTTAGTTTCCATAAAGTAGATCCAAGTATTTTGGGAGAAATCATCAATGAATGTTACATATTACAAGTGAACACCCAAGGAGGTTCTTGTCATTAGTCCACATATATCTGAATGTACTAGACTAGAGATCCCCATAGATCTATTATCACTACTTGGAAAATATCTATTTGTATTTTTACTAAGTGCACAACCCTTAAAAATGTCATCAAGCTCAACCTAAAGTTTTGGAAGAGATGTAACCATTTTTCTTAATGTTGACAAATATTTGTAATGTAAGTGAGAAATTATATGATGCCATAGCTCACATATATTGATAGTATTATGGATAAATGCTTGTATTCATCAACCTATCAACCTATATAGTCCTTCTCGAACACCAATTACTTTTACTGATTCTATGCTTGAATTATTATGCCATATAATAGCTTGTCCGGAACCAAAAGTACAACTCTATAACCTCTCTCTTCAAATGATGAGATAGAGAAAAATTTCTTCTTCATATCTGGTACTGTCTCCAAGTTATACCTTTAATGCTAAGTCTCTTTCTTTGAAGTAATAGCTTCTCAAAAACTGTTATGAAACCATCTCACAAAAAGATAGAAAAGATAGATCAATGAATTAAAAATAAGCTTCTTCGACGGGGAAACCTCGTTTACATTACACAAACGAACAATTCTTCGATGATACAAATGAGAAGGCCTCCCTTTTATATATAAGAGTCTAAGGGGTCCCAATACAATCAGAGCCTACATAACATTAATATTATTGGGGCATAACAATAATAATAGTGGGCTTCTATGCGGCATAATAATAACAACATGGGGACAATATGGGAACAATAATAGAATAAGGGGGTTGTACTAATAGCAATAAGGGGTTACGCTAATAGTATAAGGATCTAACATGCCCCTCTACTTCAAAAAAAAAAATCCTCAACGCTTGAGTAGTTCTGGATGCTTTTGTATAAAATTTTAATCCTCCCATGCAGAATCTTCAGTAGGTAAGTTCTTCTACTTGATGATATACTCTAAAATTGATTGATTTCCTAGCTATCAATTTCTTGTTTTTGTGACTGCTTCTGATTCCAATATGATTTTTCCTTCTGCATCAAGTTCTGGTAATACTGTTTGAACTGGGATCTTCTCACCAATAACCTTCTTTAAGCATGAAACATGGAAAACTGGATGCACTCGAGAAGATGCAAGAAGCTCCAATTTGTATGCCATAGTACCAATATTTTGTAACACATTGTACAAACCATAATACTTTTGTGAGGGTCATTTGTTTATATGGTTGTAGTCGTAGAAATATTCAGTCACCTACATAAAAACTTGTTTCACTGCGATGTTGATCTACCTGTTGTTTCATTCTATTATGCGCCAAAGTGAGGTTATCCTTTAAGAGTTTGAGAACTTGTTGTTGATGCTCGATGCAATCTTCCACTACTTGAACCTTAGAATTTTATTTTAAATATGATGTGATGGACAGTGGATGATATCCATAAAGTGCCACAAATGGGATCATTTTTACTGCAGTATGGAACAAAGCGTTATACCACTATTCACCCAGAGGAAACCACTCGACGCATTTTGATTGTTTATTAGATACAAAGAAACAAAGATATTCTTCCAAACATTTGTTCACTATCACAATTTTCCCATCATATTGAGGATGATAAGATGATCTATGAGCTAATTTAGTACCCAAATATTCCAACTCTTGTACTCCAAAGAAACATTTGGAGCTTTTTTCATATAATTATTTCTCCTCCAATAGTTTGATCACCTTGTCAACATGTTGAACATGATCCTTCCAAGACTTGGTGTAGGTTAGTATATCATCAAAAAATACTAACACAAATTTTCTAAGTAAGGTTTTGAAAATGGAATTCATCGAACCTTGAAATGTAGAAGGTGCATTGGTAAGGCCAAAAGGCATGACCAAAAACGCATAATGACCCTCATGAGTTCTAAATGTTGTTTTCAGAATTTCTTGAGTCTTCATTACGATTTGATGATCTACTCGATGAAGATACAACTCTGTGAAGTAACTTGTTCCATGTAATTCATCCAATAATTCATCAATGAGAGGAATGAGAATTTTATCTTTAATATTAAGCTTGTTGAGATCCCTATAATTTGGACACAAGTGCCATGATCCATCTTTCTTGTGTAGAAATACCACTCGAGAAGAGAAAGAACTTTGACTGGGTTGAATTATACCAACCTCTAGCATTTCTGTAACCATATGTTCAGTTTCACTCTTTTGGACATATGGATATCTGTAAGTCATGATGTTTGAGGGAAAACTTCCTCGAATAATGAATATCATGATCATGATCACAAGTAGGTGGGATGAATTTGGGAGTCTCAAGTACCTTGGAATGATTGTCAAACATGTTTTGGAGATCTGGAGAAATAGATGATTTCGATGTGGAAACCTCTAGTGAACATAATTGTGTAATTACACCTCATTATTCTTTCTTTAGAAGATTTGTCATGTTGTTAGAGCTAATTATCTTTCCCATTTTCCCTTCGATACTCCTTAATTAAAATTCCTTTCCTTCCCAAAAAAAATTCAAGAAAGGTTCTTGAAAATTAAAAGCTATCTTACCCATATATTTTAGCCATTAGACTCCTAGTACGACATCTACACCACCCATTGGAATGGAAAGAATTGGACTATTGAAGACATATTCTCCCATGGATAGCTTGATATTATGGCACTTTCTAGAGAAATTTATGGTTCCTCCATTTGTAACCATTAGTTGACACTATGTTGCTGGATATATGAAGAAATTGAATTCCTTGGCTATCTTACAATGAATAAAATTATGGGTACTACCTGAATCAATCAACACTATCTTGAGAGTTTGAGGAGTGGTAATTCTGATCAATGCATTACAGAATATGGTCATATTCATTTCTTCTTTCTCCAGGATTGGTTCCTTGTGTATTTTCTCTTCTTTTGACGTTTCTTGCTCCTTTTCTTTCTCCTCTTCCCCATCTATGTAAATTAATTTCTTCTTAGCACACTTATGACCTTTAGTGTATTTTCTATCACAATTTTAACAATTCCATTTTTCTCTTTTTTCTTCAAATTGTTGTGGTTTCAACCTTGTAGGTGGTACAAGGCTAGGAGAAACAACACTTCCATCTTTATAGTTGTCAGTGGTAGGCTTCCTTGGGCCATAATTTTGCCTTCCCTTTTTATTGCCATCCTGAATGCCTTCTCCAATGAATCAGGTTCCCAAAGCAAACCTCATGTCGGATTTTATCCTTTAAAGTCCCTATGAGCACATCAATCCTATGCTACTCTAGAATATCTTTTACCCTTATATTCAATTTTTCGAAGTCCACAATGTGCTCAATCATTGAATCCTTTTGTTTGAGATTTATCAGTTGGCTAAAAAAAGTGTTTCTTTTTGTATCCTCATAATATGCTATCATTTCTTCTGTAAGTATTGCCCAAGTGACAAATTGTTTATGGGAGTAAAGCCATCGATACCATACAAACTGATTTGGTTCGAAATATAAAGCTGAAATGCATACCTTTTGTGTGTTTTGCAGATTATGGAGATCGAAATATTGCTCTATATATAGTATCCATGTTAGGGGATCCTTTCCATCAAAATTCCTCATATTGATCTTTGGAACATGGTGGGTCTTCAATCCAACGTTAGAGTCTATGAAATCATGATTAACATTTCTTTTGTTCTCATCATGAGTCTCCTTTACCACCCTTTCGCCATTAGTTAGCATTTCTTGTAAAAAAATTGTCAAATTTGCCTTCAAATATTCCATGTTTCTTTTAATATTTTCTTCTATACCATCCATCTTAGCTTCCATGCCCTTCGAATTCCTTCAAACTATTTTTTCAACCATGCAAAACTTTAAAAAAACCACACAGCTTTTTTCACTTTGTAGGAGCTCAATAGTAAATCTGTTGCATATCTATAATTTCGGATCTACAAGGTATGAAATGATTTTAATGGTATCCCTATGAGTCATCTTTCCAACCCCATAAGTCTGATCAAGATTGGATTCTCGAAGGAATAGTTATGCTAACTCTCCCACGATGACCTGATTATAGACTAGTTTAGTAGAGCAAACCTGTACGGAGTGCCATGTGTCAGTGTTTCAACCTTAGGACCTAAAACTAATATAGAGAAAACTAAATTTCATCCTCTTTCTATAAACTCTCATGATTTTTCAATCTGATTCTTAGAGAGAAAGTTATGATGATTTTCCCAAGCTTCTAACATTTGGACCCAAGCTTCATCAAGATTTCGGCTCAAATGGGTTTTAATTTTAGATTCGAAAACTTCGTAGAACAATAATTATAGCGAAAATTTCATGATGGCCTATTTGCGATTGAATTCCGGGGCTTTCAAAAACCTTAATGTCCATAGATAATATCTCTGAAACTATAATGAGACAAGATCTAAAATTTGTCCCTGAGGTTCAGAACAATTGTATCTCAAATATGTCTTTTTTTTAGCTTCTAAAATTCATAGAGAAAAAGTTATATCGAAATTGCCATGATGACCTATTTGGAGCAGCGAAACCCTAGAATCCAAAGCTGTGATACCAAATATTATGAAACCGACTCAAAAAAAGATAGGAAAGATAGATCAATGACTTAAAAATTAGTGTCTTTGAGGGGGAAACCTCCTTTACTTTACACAAATGAACAATTCTTCGATGATACAAATGACAAGACCCCCTTTCTATATATATAAGTCTAAGGGTTCCCAATACAATCAAATCCCACATAACAATAATATTTTAGGGGCACAAAATAACAATAGTGGGCTTCTATGAGGCATAGTAATAACAACATGGTGGCTATATGGGAAAAATAATGCAATAAGTGGGTTGCACTAATAACAATAAGGGGTTACACTAGTAGTATAGAGACCTAACAAAAACCTATTGTGTGCCTAGAGACACCATTGTCTACTAACCATATGTCGTTGTCCTTTCTGATAGTTTCTAAAAGAGCATAAACAAATATTTTCTCCTTAGATCCATCTGAGCTTAGAATAACTTCTTTTTGAACCTTAACTTTCATAGTGAATCTTGAGTAGTAGATAAATATAGTCAAGTTGTTGAAAATTTATCTGTTATGCCAACTTAGTGGCTACTCTTTCAATAAGGCTCTAAAAGCATGTTGAATATTTTATAAGAATGAATAGTAGAATTTGATTTTATGATTTGGAAATTACTTCCTAATTATTCACATTAAATTTCCTTTTAATTCATTGAAATCATTAAGCAATTATAGATAGAAAAAAATCAATAGTAATAGAAATAAGAAAATAGGAACTTAAAGAGATAACCATGCATAATAGAGACAACACATATCCATTGGAACCCCAAACTTGGGAGAAACACAATTTTTTTAGGAGAATTTCTCTTTAGAAAGGTTCACAATTACATTAAATTTATCTAAGAAATCTATGCCAAAAACCATACACCATATACTAATCAAACCTGATCAAATATCACCTAAAACTAGAATATTCAACGTTGGTCAATTGTCAAAATTCAACCTTTGGTCAATATTCAGGCAAGGTCTATGGTAAAAACTGCATGTGGTTAGCCTCATTCAATAGTCATATATTGGTGAAACTCAGTCAAACTTTAGATTCTTGCTTCCTTTCTATTCACACATGCAAATATCTCTTGTAGGTGATGTTGTTGTTGGATTGGTCAAAATGATGATGGCTTATCGTTTATTTATATTTTTGAAGTGGGTTTGACCAAGGGTCACACCCACTGAGAGTGGGGACAACCTATCAACCTAGAGCCTACATGAACTCCAAAAAGTAATCTTTTAATTTTATTTTTCATATTTTTTCTTGACTAATATGGGAGGCAACTTAGCATGTGGGAGTACATGCTTATGCTACATAAAAATTAACATAGTCCAACGCAGTACTTTCACTTTATACCTTATTTATTTTCTCATCACAAAACTATTGATATCCGTATAAATGAACAACCATCCACCAAAATTCATGGGTACCTATTTGTTGCAACTATTGGTCTACTAGGGTGTCCTTTGTGTACATGGTTCATTCAACCTATTGATGAGATCTCCCTAAATGTAAAATGTCACCTTTAGAGCCTATAATGACAATGTGCTCTACTCATGGAGCATCTAGCCAACACATGGCATACTCCTTCAAGTGTTAGGGAACTCCCAAGTAGAGGTTATTGAACTAAAGTATACAAACTGCCAAGTCATGAAGGACACGTGACAAAAAGGGCATGCATGCCTATTGAGGTTTTGCGGTGATATGACCTTTAGATGCTACATATATCCAGATATATACACACTCCATTTCATGGAGATACTAGGTACAATATGTATTCTAATGCTAATACAACAAGTCTCACATGACATATAGACTTTATGATGGTTGCAATGTGTGGATCACATTACAACCTGGTCATGATTCTACTTTATTACACCATTTAATATTTTACATTCACTTGTCAACTACTATCTGATCTTCATCATTTTCATAACTAATCCATAAGCATTGCCACTTACTTCCTTGGACAAAACTTGAATGTGTTCTTAATCATATCTTAGGACCCATATGTCCTCCTTACTACAAACTCATCATTCCACTCCATAGAATTAGTAGCCTTATAATCAACACTTGGTTTTCCCAAGTGAGAACAATGCAATTCAATTCCACTTCAAAAGGTTCCCAAGCTCCTCCTTTCAACTGCAAAACTATGTCTTGTATCAGTTGGAAACAAACCATACCTCTAATACCTCTGCTTAATTGGGAACTTGTTGTACTCTAGGACTTAACACCAATATTACCATGATGATTGATTAGCTAACCATCATATGGACCTGTTTCCATCTACCAAGATATATGGGTGTCATCCATTGTACTCACCATTTATCTAAGAAAATAGTTTGGATATGGGATGTATCCATATCAATATTACACTCTCTATGCACATGAAAAAATGGAGTTATAGTGCAACATTCAACACATAGCCCGTGGAACAAAAAGATATAGCTAAAACTCAATTCTAGATACAACACTTATTACTATGTGACTCATAAATGGCACTCCCATGCAGTACTACAAAAATAAACAAAATATGCATAATATACATGACGAGAAAAACATCTTATTCATTTACAACCATGAACATATTTGGTGTCTTAATCTATATCTTCATTCCACATGATGAGGGTTTTGTATTTCGCGTAGTTCTTCATATCTTCATGATATCTACTATGCAAAAATTCTTATAATAGAACTTCTCTATTGTAGAATGACTAGTTCCAACACAGACTCAAACATGTGACAATAGTTGGTCATACTAAATGTTACTACAATGAAAACCAAATTTACCATAATGTATTTTAATGACATGAAATATTGTTTATTTTCAAGAAATTTTAGAACTTCATTATAAATTTAGAATTGAGATTTTGGTAACACCAATCATTCACCCCAACGAATTTTCATGTTGAGACATTTAATATGACTTAACTTCCTCTTGACAAGAAAAAACCCCACATAAACATTTAAAAAATCTTTATTTGAAGTTATGAAAAAATTTTCAACGTGCCATACTCTCCAACTTTGACTCCATACATTGGATTTGCGAATAAATTTGTCTTAGACCTTCATTTATGATTCTTTCCTTTATTATGAGCATGGAATTATCCATAAATATGATCGTTTTTTTTTCTTTGGACATCATTTGGACTCTTGAATTGAGGCCATTTCCATGAGTTTACAAATCCAATTACCAAGATGATCTTCGTTTACTCTAGCAATTTTTTTGTGGCTTCACAAGAAAACTTAGTCACATCCTCTTATGGATTGATAAATGAGAGACTTAATACATCATAGTAGACAATGTTTCCCCTACACATGGATTCTCCTCCAAGCGGGTTGCACAATGGCTCTCTTTGAAGGATGGCTCCACTTGAATTTTACATGTAGCTATAGCTACATACCTAGGAAATTTTATTTTTTCTTCTCTCATAGGTATCATTCATGTGGATTCTAATATATGTTACTAAATGTATCCAAAATAAAAGAGCCAAAAAACTCTCATAATGAAACAAGATTTTCTTACAAACACACACTCTACTCTTCGTACTTTGATTCACCAACAACAATCCTTGCAAACAGTATTTCCTTTTTATATTAATTAGTATCCACATATAACATGCTTTGATTGCATCCATGACAGGCATTTCTCATGCAATTCAGAGATGGAAGAAGGCACTAGGCATCAAACAATTATTTAATAAAACCATCCTTGGCCACTTGAAATACATAAACATAGTATTTCCATTGCAGGTACAATGTTATACTATTTATCCCTCTAAATAAAGCAAAGGTTTCCATAAGGATGGACTCAGTCATCTTGTCAAACACATTGTTGACCCATAGATTATGCAATAGTAGATTTCCCTCCTCCTCACCTCCCATCACCATGTCAATCCATGAAATACATATAGAAATAACTTGCCTCCTAGTTGACGTACCCAAATCCAAAATAACATAGAAATCCCTAGACACCTTTGTAGAGGATGAATTATCTACACACCTCAATCATCAAATCAATGAGACCTTTTCCATTGATTTTTTTATCCATTCCCTGATACATCTATGCTACCATAAAATCAAGTAGCACCAATTTTCCAATAACCATAGTTACTTTTGACATCATTCATGACTCGTGACTATTGGAATAATGCAGAAACATATAAGATTATCCTATAACTAGAAGGTATTATCTATTGTTAGAAACATTTACCTAATTAATCATCGATCAATTATCAAATCTTATATTCTAAGAATCTCTTCAATAATAATGTAATCCTATACATGTAAGATTTTTTTGTCCTAGTGAATGCAAGTGCGTGTGTTATGCTCTTGACCTGCGAGAAATGATAGAATACTAGAAATGTGAAGAAATATAGGCCATAACACAGAATAAAATGATAAAGAAAAAAGTATTTTATTATTCAGAAATAGATTCAATGTTCACTTGGCTCTTCGAGGGGGAAACCTCTAGCAAAGCAAACCTTGACTACAATAGGACTTGATGATATTTGCTTTACTAACTAAGACTATTTATAGCTAAATGACATCCAAACCCCTAACTACTAGTGGTCCCTTACATAACTCGGGTTAGCCACTTTATTTATTAACTATGTCCCATTCACAAATAATTGTGGTCCCTTTTCTCTAATGCGGGTCAACCACTTACAATTATTAATGCAAGATTTATTTACTCTCTAACTAAATATGACTATGACTCAGCTCATTGGGCTTATTACATAAACAAATGGGTTAGGGTTGGACCCTAACATCCCCCACCCCCCCCTCCCAATCAAATGTAGCCTTGTCCTCAAGGATGAAGCTGCGGAAACTTCTGAAGAATAGTGGTTGGTCCCCAAGCTGCATCTTCTAAAGATGTGTCTTTCCACTTGACGAGGACTTCTTTGATCGTGCAACCACAAATATGTCGTTCATAGGTATCAAGGATCTATTCTGGGTGGAGCCATAGTGAACCTTGCTCCAATTCGGGTAGATTGGTTTGAATTCTATAATTGTTCCCCAACACTTTCTTGAGGCATGATACATGGAAGACCAGATGGATTTTTGAAGTTGGTGTCAAGGCCAGTTTGTGGGTGACTGCTTCAATGAGATGAAGTATCTCATAAGGTCCATAGAATTTTGGTGCTAGTTTCTGGTAGCCCTTTTCTTTGAGATATGTTTTCTTATATGATTGCAGTCATAGGAATACATAATCTCCTTCTTGAAATGTGTGCTCGAAATGATGTTGGTCCACTTGTTGCATCATTCTATTATGAGCTTGATGTAGATTATCCTTCAGATGAGCTATCATGGTGGCATAGTTCTGTACGAGTTTATCAACTTCTTACACCTTAGAACATCCAGGGATATAATAAATAGGTCAAGGGGGCAGTTTTCCATACACTGCTTCGTATGGAGTCATCTTGGTGGCTTCATGATGGTTATTATTATACCACCATTTAGCTAAAGCTAGCCATTGTACCCATTGATGCTAGTTTTCAAAAGTGAAGAACCTTAGATATGTCTTGAAACATTTGTTGATTGCTTATGTATGACAATCGATTTGGGGATGATATGTGGTACTTAGTTGTAGTTACGAGCCTTATAGCCTGAAATGTTCTTGCCAAAACTTGCTGGTGAAAGTGGGGATGCGATCAGACACAACAGAAGTCAGCATGCCATGTAGTTTGAAAATATGGACCACGAAATCTTGAGCCCCCAAAGTGGGGGTAAATGGGTGGGCTAAAGCACAAAAATGATCATATTTAGAAAGTTTGTCCACAACCACCATGATGACAGATTTTTTGGCCAAATTTGTGAGACTAGTGATGAAATCCATGGAAACATCCATCTAGATGGAAGCAAGGAATGGAAATGGTTGTAAGGATCACGGTAACTTAATTGTTTCTCCTTTGTTGTATTTACACACATCAGATTCAGCTAGAAAAGTAAGAATGTTGTTTTTCATGCCAGTCCAAAAGAAAGAACGATGAGTGTGAGCATAATTCTTATGAAATCCTGAATGCCTTGCAGTTAGAGATAACTACAACTCTTCCAAAATGTGGGTTTCGAGGGTAGATTCGAGTAATATAACTGCTCGATCCTTGTAGTGAAGAATATCATCCTTCCGAGAGTAGTCAACTAAGGAATTAGGATCTTCTATTAAGTTATTAATAAGTTTGGAGAGAGACGAGTGTGATAATCATTCCTTATGCGGCTCTTCAATCCAATATGGTATGGGAAGAGAGATTGATAGCATGGTGCTTTTATCCTCAAATTGTCATGATAAAGCATCAGCTACTACATTGTCAAGCCCTTTCTTGTAAATTATCTCATAATCATATCCCACGAGTTTGGCTAGCTATTTAATTTGGTGTGGCGATGATAGACGTTGCTCCAAAAAATATTTTAGGCTTTGATGGTTTGTGCAGATTTGGAAATGTCACCCCAACATGTATGATTGGCAGGTGTGTACTACATGTAAGATGGCCATCATTTATTTCTCGTAGGTAGATAGACCTAAATGTTTTCCACTCATTTTTTGGTTGGTGATGGCTAATGGTCAACCTTCCTACATTAATACAACACCAATAACAGTACTGGAAGCATCACATTCAACCACAAAATATTTGGTGAAGTATGGTAGGGACAATAGGAGAGTGGCGCACATGGCATGTTTGAGAGCCACGAATTCTTGCTGAGTTGCATGAGTCCAGAGAAATGATTTTTCATGAGAATATTAGTGAGTGGTCTAGAAATGCGAGCATAATTGCAAAAAAATTGTGATAGTAGCCAGTGAGACCCAAGAATCCCATCAAACTCTTCAAGGTTTTTGGCTGGGGTCAATCTTTCATTTCCTATATCTTTCTTGGATTAACTCTCACTCCTTCATGACCCACAATGTGTCCCAAATACTCGACTTATTCCATTCCAAAAGAGCACTTTGTCAATTTGGCAAATAATTTGTGATTCTAGAGCAGTTGAAAGATCAGCTCTACATGTTTAATATGTTTGTCCCAAGTTAGGTTGTATATGATAATGTCATCAAAGAAGACGGGGACAAATTTTTGGAGATATGGTTACAGTAGCTGGTTCATGAGGCTTTCAAAAGTATATAGAGAATTAAAAGGACAAAATGGCATGACCAAGAATTCATAATGGTGTTCATGATCTTGTAAGGTAGTCTTGGGAATGTCTACTTCCTTCATGCGTATTTTGTGGTAGCTAGAGCAAAGATCTAGGTTGGTAAAGAATTGAGCACCATGTAGTTCTTCAAGAAGATAATCAACAACTAGAATAGAAAAAAAAAAAAATGACAGACAGCTTGTTGAGGGTCCCAAAGTCTAGACACATGTGCCATTCACCATATTTCTTTAGCACCATGACCACTGGTGATGAATAAGGACTGATCTTAATATGAATAACACCACCTTTGAGGAGTTCCTTGATGAGTTTTTCAATTTCATTATTTTGGGCGAAAGGATATTGGTATGGGTGCACATTAGGTGGTTGGGCCCCCAAGACCAAAGGGATTTTATGACCATGTTCACCCCTAGAGGGTGGAAGTTCTTTATTTTTATCAAATACCTATTGGTGGTGATCTAAGGCCTGTTCCATATTAGGATGAATATTAGGAGTGGTGGAGTCAATGGCTTGGATGGCATTAAATTGGGCGATGACTTCATGATGTCCCTTTTTTAAAATCTTTATCATTCAATGCGAGCACCTACTTGGAGTCCACGTAATGCATGAATGTGGTCCTTATTCTAAAATATCATATATAACTCCTCGAAATCCATTATGATCAGGCCTAATGTGTGAAGCCATTCAGCACCCAAGACAATACCACAACCATCCATTTCAATAGGAAACATGTGGGCCTTTAGGTGGTAGTTTCCCATCTGAAGCTTTATATTTTCACAGTGGCCTTCATATTTTATGGTTCGCCCATTAGCAATAAGGACTTGGAAATTAGAGACCACCCACATAAAACAATGAAAAACTTCAACAACTCACTTATGGCTAAAGTTATGAGTGCTTCCACTATCAATCAATACCACTACTAGTCGATGTTTAAGAAAGCCTTGGATTTTGAGAGTTTGAGGTGAAGAAATGTCCACCAAATCATGTAGTGAGATAACAGATTCATCTAGCATAGCTGTGATATCATTGTCAGGATAGGTTTGCTCAACTATGTCCTCGGGCCCACCAAGGGTTTAGGCTTCCTCAAATGAGTTCTTATTAGTAGCATCAATTTGAAATAATTTGTTTCTTTGCATTTATACCTCGAGGAGTATTTTTCATAACGGTAGTAGCACACTCCTTGTTTTCTTCTTTCAGCCGTTCCTTTTGGAGACACCTTTTGAACCTTAAGTGTTTGAGTAGGGCCCTCAGCTTGGGTGGGGCACCCCTTGGCTACAAAATTTTGAGAAGTAGACTCAGAAACTAAGGCTAGTTCCACCTCGATGGCCTTTCTGCAGGAATCCATCCATGTACCTAGGTGGTGCATTCGAACATGGGCTTAGATGGCTTCTTTGACACCATTGATGAAACACTCAAAGTAGAAGTCATCTCCTAGACTGTCAGTTTTAATGGCCATTGTCTCAAATGTTGCAATGTAGTATTTTACTATGCCTGTCTGTCAAAGCTTAGTGAGACAACCCAAAAAATTAGATTCCCTGTCAAAGCAATCACATACAGCTTTTGATAACATGTGCCAAGTTATGTTCTTGGGATAAAATTTTTGATGCAACTACCACCATTTCCATATCTCTTTCTCCAATTAAAGGGCTTCCACATGTACTTTAGTTTAATCTTTGCATATATCATTAAGGGAGAAATATTGTTCCATTTTTGTTACCCATACTGCAGGATTAGAGACATCAAATTTGTACATGTCTAGCTTGGGAGGGTGAGGGTAGGAATGCTAGTGATTTCCATGGAAGTGAATGTGATGGTTAGATTCTCCTTTGTGGTCTTCATCAACACTATGATCCTCCCGATGAGGCCTCTGCATCATATTGGTGAGCAGTGAAAGTTGTGAGGTAATTTGTTCCATATTTCCTTGGAACTCATCTAACCTTTTTTCAAGGCTCTCGACCTTCTCATAGGCCATGAATTGAGATTTGGTACCTACCATACACAAAACCCATTCAATTACTTAAGAGTAGGCTTCTTGGAAAGATGACAATCTGAGGAATCTATTGGTGGGGATCACTAGAAGTCACTTCGGAGAAATTTGGAACGGCCAGAAAATTGAGGTAGACAAGTGAATGGTACCACTGCAATCAACTCATTGTCCTAAAGCTTATGTGCTAAGTCTCTTGCAAACATCAAGTTTTACTCCTTGCTAATCAATACTGTAGTGGCCAAATTCTGAAAAACTTGATCCTGCCCAATGTCTTGCGAATATAAGGTCTGGATTGCAGTAGCATCAAGCCTCATTGCACAAAGAGTTTGATCGGCACTATGAAACTCCAACTGATGAACGTGAATTGAATGGTAGTGGTAGAACCCCAACTGTTGGATCTGATTTGTAAGATGATGGTAGAACTTTAATTTTTGGATCTTATTTGCATTGCGGTGACAGAACCCCAACTATGGATATGATTTGGAAGATAAGCTAGTGGGCGATGTTCAGATAGTAGAGGGAGCTATGGTCATAAAGGAGTGTCAGGGGCTATAGATCGCAAAATACAGAGGGGTTTGACAATAGTACTCGGCCCTATCTTTCAAGGTGCTAATTAAGGAGGACTGACTGTACCCTTAGTTGTACTACCTGACTACCCTATAGTACATGCGAGTAATTTCCTCGAGTGATGTTTTTTAGTGTACTATAGGAGCAAGACGACTGACAATTGATATAAGGCTAGGTTTTAGGTGAGCCTAGAGGGCTTGCGATATACTGAAGGGTACGCGGAAGTGTAGTTCATTTTCAGTCCCGTCTAATTCGCTACTACTCGAAGGGGTACCCACAGTGGTTACAAGGAAGTATAACAAGCGTGACCACCTCTTATATTTCCTATGTGCATGCCTCCCCAAATCCGTAGGTTTACGTGCTCAATGACAAATCCCATAGTTTAAAGATGTCGGAACATGTCTCTAGGCTAAAAAAAATCTGCAAAAATTAGAGGTACAACTGGCCCTGGAAAGTTGTCTGATACCACTTGTTATGCTATCTACCTGCAAGAAATGCCACAATACCATAAATGTGAACAAATATAGCCCATAACACAAAATAAAATGATAAAAACAACAAGTATTTTATTATTCAGAAATAGATTCAATGTTCACTTGCCTCTTCAAGATAGCAACCTCCAGCAGAGTAGAGCTCGATTACAATAAGAATCAATGATATTTCCTTTACTAACTAAGATTATTTATAGCTAAATGATATCCAAAACTCTAACTACTAGTGCTCCCTTGCATAACTCGGGTTAACCACATTATTTTATTAACTATGGGCCATTAACAGCTAACTGTAGTCCCTTTTCTATAATGCAGGTCAACCAATCACAATTATTAACACAAATTTTATTTACTCTCTATCTAATAGTTACTATGACTTGGCCCATTGGGCTTATTACATAAATAAAGAGGTTAAGGTTGGACCCTAACAGAGTGTTGAGTGGTGTAGCCTCTTGAGTGAGTGTTTGTCTCACTACTTAGTTGCAACCTTTTTCATATTTGGTATTCCATTTATGAGTTGGTACCAGAGCCACATTGAGGTTTGTGAGGTTGGAGTTTAGTTTGGCTATTGTGAATGTGCTGTGTGACTCACTTCTTAGAGATGTGTGGAGGACAGTGCAAGGCATGATTGCTATGTAGATGTTAGTGAGTTGAAGACGATTGATACTGATCATGGTATATATTTTGATCGAGGTGCGAGGATGAATACAAGCCTAGAAGGAAGTTACTTTAACTAGTACATTGATTATGCTAGCCAATTTTATTGTACATTCTAACATTTATTCAACTTTTAGAGTTGGGTCAACCATATTAATGGTGTGCTGGATAAACTCAAGTTGTTGTTTTTGTGAACAAGTGCATTGAATGTGTATGTAGGTGCAAATAACAGTTGAGTAAGTTTATGTGATCCATGTGAAGTGAGATTACATGTAGCTGGATGGGACAAAACAAGGGTTGTGTATCTAGCTAGATTGAGTCATATACATTGATTATCGTAATGTTCAGAGATTTTGTGAGAAGTGTGTTTTGTGTTATGTGAAGAGTGGAGATGCCTACTATATAACAAGGATGTTGTATGTTCCCTAAGATATTGTGTGCAGATGAGTGATCATTTTTTTTTGAAATGATGGAAAATGAAACTTTACAATATGTTGATGGTGATGCAACAATGCCATATCTTTATTTCATCAAGATATGTTGCTAGAATCGAAAGCGAGTGTCTAAAGCCTTATGAGTTCATGAAATCCTTGCCAATCTAATAAAGAAGAACATTATATACACATAAACAAAAGTGGTATTTAAGTGTATATAATTATTTCTTTTTGTATATACATATAACAAGAATGTGTAGGTTTTAACCCCGTACAGAAATTACCTGCATACGAATTCTAAAACACGTAAAATAAACAATGTGAGAGCATAACATATAAAACACATATACATAGAGATTTCCCCTAGATCACAAAACCAGGACTACCAGCTTGATTTTTCATTATGTTCCTTTAAATGTTATAATACATATTTATACATGTTGAAGCATCCAATAACATGGACCGAAAACCATCGCATCCAAAACCATGGACCGAAAACCATCGCGTCCAAAAACATGTGCGAAAATCATACACAAAACCATAGGTGGGTCTGCCCAACCTAACATAGGTTTCAAAACCAAAACTTTCTAGGGTGCTGCCTTGGACCCCATAGAGTGGGATTACCTACACCCCTCAAACCCCCTATGACCCCCCTGCTATGCAATCGACAGAACGAAAGGGGCGATTTGCCCCCCGTCTAAACCCACGTCTAACTATGTGGGTTAGTCGTGGAAAGAATATAACACAACCCAGTGGAACATGTGAATGAGAAGAAGAGATTGAGAATATAAATGAAACAATTTTTAAAAAATTGTGTGATTAGCCTGTGAACTCACGTCAGACTCCTTCACACATATTTGTGGATAGATTCCATTGTAGTGCTTTTTATTTCAATCTCCATTAAATTGTGGGATTCGTAAGGTCTAGGAATAGAGTGTTAGTGGATACTTTTATATATCTAGGTCATCATAATAATGTTGACATGTTAGGCCATTGTCATTCACTCCACGTTAACTCTATATAAAAATAAAAATAAAAATTGAAAACATAGTTACATATAAAGTTGCAAGCCATTTGTGGAGTATGTATATCGCAGAGTGACCAGACTCAAAAAATCATAGAATTTTATAGCCCTGGTGCATGAATATGCGGAAGTAAGCAAGGAGATCGTACAAAATAAACTACTACAAAATTGCATAAACATGGTTTAACAATATTTTAACTTTTCTTAAGTCGTTTATGCTTCTTTCTAAATATTCCATTGTTGTGTGTGGTCTCAAAGCTATTGATTAATTTGAAAGTTGGATATGGCTAATTTTTTATAAGAATCATACCTAAACAAAGAAACCAAGTTGAATGGCACTAATTGTGTTAATTGGATTTTTAAAATGAAAATATTGATGGAAAGATAAAATTTCTGGTCGATATAAAGTGGTGATGAAGTGAAGCCAGAGAAAGGTGTAGGACCTACAACTAAATCAATTCAATATTGGGAGAAGAGAGAGACTATGGTGAAATTTCTTCTAATAATGTCTATAAAAGACAATATTATATTGCATATCAAAGATTACAAGACATCATATGATACCTAGACAATGCTCAAGGATTTCTATGAATTGAAGAATAAAATTTGACTCCTATCTATAAAGTGTAAGATTTTGTCTATTAAAATGGAATAAAATGAAAGCACCAACAATTTTATTTCAAGATTGAAGTAATTTAAAGATATTCTTGGAGATATAGGTGAAGAAATATCTATCACTGACGTAATCACTATAACCCTAAATCGAATCTAGATGAGTGTCAAATCTTCATCATAGGTCTTATAGCAAGGGATAAGGGTCCCACATTTGATGAGTTGGTAGGCATATTTATGCAAGAGGAAGAAACGCGAAGAAACCTTAAATATCAAAGTTCTAATTTGGTGCTAAGGGAAAAAGGGAAACCACCATTCAAGGGGAGTATACATATTGAAGAGTGAAGACATTGCAATTATCGCAAAATGTTATATCCTTGATGAATGAAGGTGTGGAAGTAAGTGAGGAGTGACTATAGAATCAACTGCTACGAAATTTCATAAACTTGGTTTAAAGTTATCTTGAATTTTCTTAAATTGTTTCTTCTTCTTTTTAAATAGTCCATTGTTGGTCGTGGCCTTAAAAATAGTTGATTGAATTGAAAGTTCTATAAGGCTAATTATTTATCATAATAATATATAAATAAAGAAAAAAAATTAGATGGCACCAATTACATGAATTGGAAGTTTAAAATGTAGACATTGATTGAAGGATACAATGTCTGGTTGATAGCATGTGTCGATGAGGTGAATCCAGAGGAATCTGCAAGACCTACAACTAAATCAATTTAAGAATGGGATAAGAGAGAGACTACAGTGAAAGTGCTACTGAGAATGTCTGTAAAAGAAAACATTATAATGCATATCAAATATTAAAATACATTGAATGAGACATGCAAAACACGCAAGGATTTGTATGAACTGAAGAATGAAAAGTAACTCTTGTCTATAAGAGTAAGATTTTCTCTATAAAATGGAAGAAAATAAACACATAAGTAATTTTATTTTATGAATTAAGGACTTTAAATATACTCTTCGAGATATAGGTGAAGAAGTATTTAGCACTAACCTAGTCACTATAACCTTAAATGGGATGCAAGATGAGTATCAAATGTTCATCATAGGACTTACAAAAGGGGAGAAGGATCCCACATTTTATCACTTGGTAGGTATATTTATGCAATAGGAAGAAAGGCAAAGGAACCTTAAATCTCTAACTTTTGATTTGGTGTGAAGGGAAAAAGGGAAACCATCATTCAAGAGGAAGCCTTAGGATGGTAATAAAGGAGGAAATTCACCACATGGAAAGCCATGATTTGGTAAGCCACCATTTGAAAAACCACAACCAAGTATGGCATTTACGAAGGTTGATATTAAATTTCATTATTGTGGCAAGTTTGGACACTACTCTAGAGATTGCACGAAAAGGAAATAACATGAGTCTAGACATACAAATAAGAGGCACACTGGTAATTTTGTTAATAAAGGAGAAATAATGAATGATGACATCAAAACCTTTAGATCGGGTGTTATAGATGTTTCACTATCTGCTAAAATATATGATAAAAATACATGGTTTGTTTATTTTGGAGCCTCCATTTATATGTCCTATAATAAGCATCGGTTTAAGAACTTTAAGGAAATTAATAATGGTGCAAATATATATCTTGGATATGATCATGTACACGAAATAAATGGTATGGTGACATATCGGTGACATTACATAATGGTCATGTTAAACTAATTCATAATGTGATGCATGTGCCTATTTTTAAGAAGAACTTAATCTTAGTTTGTTAAAAATTGGAAACTACAACCAAAGTCGACCTTGGAACAACTCATTTTATTGAGATGATGATTGCATTGGATTCCTATTTTCGACAAGTCCAAGAATGATATAAATATGATCTCATCCGGAAAAGCGGAAGTGTGATTTTGAATTTATGCCCACTCATGTGGAAATTGATCAGGTTGGCTTCATCATTATTTAGGCTCAAGAAACCAAATGGATGTGTCTCTTCACCCATAATGAAGTGTATAAATACAAGAGACCTCACACCTCATTTGGAGATCCATCACTCACACATTTTTATCTCTCTTCATCAGGTTGGTTCTTACATCTATTGGGCAGCCTCTCTCCCTCTCACATGTCACAAGAAGGTCGAAGTTTTCTAGGCTAAATTACAGAATTGAAATTGTATAATTTCAGACTGTTTGAGCAACATTCACAAACATAATTTTAACCATTTTTTACTGCAGTTTTTGGGGAAGAATTTTGATTTTCTTAGGTTGCATTGTCTGACATGGAAATCAAGGTTTTATGGTTTGTTTGACGTATGTTGACCACAGACTTGAACGAGTTTGAAAAAAAAAATTGTGACCTTTTTTAGTTGACTTTGACCACTATTAGAGGCTGACTTTGACTTCTTTTGACCAAGCTTTGAAGGAGGTGTTTGACTGTTGTTTTGACTAGTGTTGACTTTCTAGTTAGGGATGAGGTTTGACTACAATTGACTACATAAATGTACATGGTTGTTTTGGCTTTGTATTGGTCAAGTGAATTTGAATATTATACTCTCTCTTTCTTGAAATTTTCATTTAATAATAAGAAGAATTGATCAAAGGGTTTTCCCCACATTGGAGTTTTTACTTATTTCAGAAAGAAAATATATTAATATCCAATAATTTATTTAATAATTAGTTGAAAATTGATCAAAGGATTTTCCCCACATTGGAGTAAAGTACTTATTTCAAAAAGAAAATATATTAATATCCAATAATTTATTCAATAATTAGTTGAAAAAAATCTTTCACATTTAACTATTTCTAAACAACCTTTTACTAACTAAATCTATCTAATAATAACAAATAATCCTAACGATCAAATATATAATCACATGAAATATAATTACATAAGATATAATTAGGGAGAAGAAAATTACAACCGAGGGAAAAGAATTCAATCACCCGCGAAAATAAAATCACATTTTATTACAATATCAACTATATTTCAACCGCAATAAAGTCACGACATTGGATTTAACTTTCACAGGTGAGAGACGAAGCATCCACACAACAAGATCACATCTACGTACACCGTTGTAGAAAGAATTCGAAAGAAGTAGCGCATAACAGATATAGAAATCCAGATAACAAGTAGACTTCTGAAGAAGAAACGCAATCTACGGCCCATGACTGTATGACGGCGTTCATATTATTCGGTTGGCGTGGAATATTGATTAAATCAAATATGAAGGCTCCGAAAACAGAATAACCATCAAACTATTCGTTTCTCTCTGGAATTTGAATATGTTACAGCAGCACGAGTTTCCTCAATGTCAGTCAATTTTTATGGCCACAGTGCGTTTTGAATAAATAAAATGAACCAACCCGAGTCTATAAAGGTTTAGGTAGAACGAAGAAAAAGCAAACCAAAAACAAGTTTATGGCACTATAAAATCCCCGCTCTTCTACCTTCCATGAAACAAGTTTCGAGCACCTAACGGCTACAACGAGGGTTCGACCTCGGAGCTATCACAATGGATTTCAAATTGGTGGTAATTCCTTGCCAACAATATTTGTGATTTTTAATTTTCTGTGCTTGAAAAAATTACGAGTCGTTTTGAACAAATAAATTATGTGCAGGCTACATTCGCTTCAGTTGTTTCTACTATGGCTCTGTTAATGGTGTATTCAAGTTGGGCTACTCATAGAAAGGTCCTGAGCAAAAGTGATTCCAGCGCTTCACCGATATTCAATGTCATAGACTACGGTGCACATCCAGGCGGTTTAAAAGATGATCGGACCGTGAATATTTTTTAATCAATTATATAGATTCAATATTCATTTCATACTTTTGTTGTAAAGTTTGATGCACTTCGCATATATTCATCTTTAATCCTGGGAGCCAGTGCGCGCGCACCTTTTTAAACGAATAACTTCCCTTTGACAAAACTCCTAGATTTTAAGAAAATTTCTTCCCATGGTCTTTACCTGTGTTTTATTTTCACGCTTAAAATCTGTTTAGTATTCATGCACTACTAATAAATATTTTTTTCTCTCTGGTAACTGCCAAAATATGCGCCTATTCCTTTCAGAGAACTAGTTAAATCCTTTCTTTCGCAAACAAGAAAATTTGATTAGATTATTATTGTTGTTATAATACCTACGTATTGTTTCTCATTTGTGATTTATAGGCATTCATGGAAGCATGGGGAGCAGCATGCAATGCATCTTCTAACACAGAGTTGGAAGTACCATTGGGAAGACATTTCTAATTACGCCACTGACGTTTCTTGGGCCTTGCAAGTCTCATATTTCGGTAGAGGTGAGGAAGTTGGATATTGGATTGTATACTTTGTAAGATGATAGATGTCAAGTATCATGAAAATTCCATGTTAAATTATTTGCTAAAATCATAAATATGCAGATTAATGGAACAATAGTTGCACCCAATAAACCATCTGCATGGAATAGGAGTGAACTTGGCGGTGGTTTACCATAGAAGGAAGGTGGCGGTCTCATTGCTGGTCAACGCGAAGACTGGTGGAAAAATCGTGCAAAGTTCCCTTTAACTGTTCTGTTTCACCTCACCGTTGTGTACATGTGGCCACACATAAGGTTTCAGTAATTTTCCCAATATACGACGCACACATGGCACTGACAATCTTGTTGAGATTTTGCTGTTTGAGTTAAATAGGCAAAAATATCTGAAGGATGACAACAATAGGGATTCAGTTCCTAGATTAGCTCCAGGTTGTTGGGAGGGAGTTAATGCCTCCTATATTTGATGTGAGGGAGTTATGAGGTTGTTAGATGCATCATCCACAATCTTTCCCCTACCCAACATTTACCATTAAACAACAAATTAGTGGTATAAACCGGCTCGTTAAATTTATATTTATCACGTCAAATTTCTTGTGTGCAGGGTTGCTTGGATGCGGCTCCACCGGCTTGTTTCCAGCCGGCCATCTTGTTATAAACGGTTTTTTTAATCTTTCTGTAAATTTCAATTCAAGGCTGTGCTCATCCGGTTGTTTGGATTAGTCGATGTTCACATGTTTTGATAAAAAAATTACAATCTGTGAATAGCCAACGAATGCATCTTGTAGTGGTCGACTCTTCTGATATCCAATTAAGCGGTCTTCAGATACAAGCTCCTGCAGAAAGCCCAAACACTGATGGTATTCATTTACAAAGAGTTAAGAATGCCCAAATAAACAACTGTGTCATCCAGACAGGTTAGAAGTTAGTGATTTCACTGGTTTGCGTTAATTTGTTTATTCACATATTACCATATAGCATAGATCCATTTTATTAATAATAAATCGGTCAATACCCATCCAGCT